>CM033740.1:42875593-43044157 GCA_019671005.1 Hibiscus mutabilis | reverse complement strand
GATATTGACAGGCGGTGTTGTTCATGAAAAGGGTCTTCTGCCACAAGATTGTAAGTGAGATTATTTGCACTCTTTTACTCCATTTCTAAACCCTGGATCATGATTTTCTGCTTTTACGTTTTCCCCATTTCGGATAGGCTTTCAGGCTAGTGGTTTCTGTTATTATTACGTTTATGATTGTCTCTTGATTCGTGTCTAGTTTAACTCGGCCTCCCTTGTGGATTGTTCTCTGTAGTGCCACCTTGGCTAGCTAAGATTACGGAAAGAATATGTGAAGAATCAGGACTTTTTCCTTCTGCAATCAACCATGTTCTTATCAATGAATACCTTCCAAACCAAGGAATAATGGTTTGTATAGACTTTTTTCTTGTTTTATTCCGATGATTATTCTCGGATATCTCATTTTTCATTGGTAGTAAATGAATGCTGTGTCAGTTTCTTGGTAACATATTTTATGATGGGATTAGAAAGGAAAATGTCTCTAGTTGATTTTATTTTTTCGATTAAAGGAGATATTCTTTCTGGTCTATATTGATCTTTAGTACTGAAATTATCCGTCTTACAGCCACACCAGGATGGGCCGGCTTATTATCCTGTTGTGGCAATTCTGTCTCTAGGATCACCTGTTGTTATGGACTTCACTCCTCATTCAAGATTAGATTCATGCAAAAATACATCGACCGATAATAACGGGACGGAAAAACATCACCCTTTTTCTGTCCTGTTGATGCCTCGCAGTTTATTGATCTTCAAGGATGATGCATATTCAGGAAAGTTCATGTCCTAGGCTGCTGTAGGTTGTATTGTATATGGGATTTGTCTTTACTTATTCTATTATTATGACTACAGATTACTTGCATGGTATTGAGGATAGTGAGGTACATCGATCGGATAAGGTGAAAGCAAACTTTGCCTCTAATAATTTGCTCGGATATAATAAACAAATATTCATAGCCAAGTATCATATTCTCACAGTTCCCTTTTCAGGTTGTAAATGAAAATGAAGCTTTGTCCAGGTTGACTTCGAGCGATGCCGAAGTGATTAGAAGTGAAGATACCAAGATTGTGAATAGAACTGAGAGCAGAGTTTCTTTGACATGTAGACTAGTATTGAAGGTTCATAAAAACTTGTTCAAGTTTTAAATTATTCTCTTAACTCTAGCTAGGGTGAAACTTGTCATGATCTTGTTACTTTTTACATTGTATTTACAATATATCTATACAGATTTTGGCATTAATAATCCATGCTACATTACAGAGTTTGGCATGTTTTGCATATTCATGTCTACTTTATTTCCTTTTTGCTATAATGATCGTTATCTGATTCATTGGTCTACTAATCTTGATTGGGTACTGCAGAGACCCATTATATATATATAAATTATGTTCCCTGCATTCTAAATAATGAGACTCTGCACATTTTCTTCATAGTTGCTAGATTCCAGCAGGCAGTATTATAAGATGACCTGCTTTGATCCAAATCGGAAGCCATCGGTCATACTTGTCCCTAACATCGAAATATCCGCTGCCTTCCGAACAGTAACATATCTCTTCATCGGCATGTATGGGCATAAATCAAGCAAATCTTTTATATACAACATAATACGACTGCTGTAATATTGAGCTTGAGAAGCAAAAACTCAATGGTTTGGTTTGCTTCAGCAGTTTCCTCCAACATTACCGGGACCAAGCCAGGATTAAGGGTCGGGGAACAATTACTCCTATTAGGTCTAGAACTCACAACTTAAGGAGAAATGAAACGTCAACTGAAAGCTTTTAACCATTTACTCTAAAAGTTGTTGACTAATTTATCTATTTTTTAAAATTATATATAATTAAAAAAAATCTTGCGTGGAGGGTCTCAATCATAATGTAAATCCGTACCATGTCATGACTTATGTACTAGTATCGAATATAGATAAATGTCCGACACGAGTATGTTTCTTTCGTAGACATGTCTAAATACTAATGAGACATGGGGGGTCGGACACAAGTACATAGAGAAAATGGAAATTGAAGATAACATAGGGTTCTTGTACACAAAAACCAGATTGGAATCCCCTTTTCCCCACCATGCTTTCTAATTCCCATCACATACCTCAACATTCATTCTAAGAGCATAAAGGACAAGGAAATTGGGCAAACCATATAAAGAAGGGTTAAAATAAACAAAATTACCATGTAGTTGTAATTCAACTCCTTATCGTTCTATTCGTAATAAAAGTTTTCAAATGAATGTTTTTCATTGTCTGTGCATGAATTATTTTATCTTTTATTATTTTACTGGACTGGTAATTTTTACTAATTATTTATATATAATTTGTCATGTTTTATTGAACTGTTAATTTCCCTAATTTATATGTGTTTTTTGGATGAAAAAGAAAAAAATTGTTTCCATAAATTAAAAGAACAAAATACAAAAGGAAAAGGACCCAATTGTCTGAAGTGTCCCTTTCCAGTTTCTACACCCAATAAAAATGGAATGTAGGGTGTCTGTTCCTTTAATAAGGACACTGTCCCCAAACAGGCCCATCTCATGTGTACCTGAAACCTCCTCCAAAGATAGGCCCTAACCTGGACTCATGGCTGGACCCTTTGGTTCTTGCTAAGTTGCTAATTATTTAATGTACCGGATGTGAAAATAAAACTTTATACGAGTGTGATGGAAGGGTTTAGGGATTTTGATTAAGATTTAGGTGTTTAAGTTTATGGGTTGTAATTAGAATTTAGGTTTATGGTTAAAAATCCAAGATTCGTATGTTAAATTTTAAATCCTTAACACATTGCCTTAAACCCCAAATTCTAAACCTCTAATCCTTACACCCCAAATAGAATCACTAAACCCTAAAATCAAAGTACTGTAAAAAAAATTTATTTCTACCGCATATGTATGAAACATTTTTCTTTATCTAAATTTATATAATTGTTTTCATATTTGAATTTATTTATTATTTGTATTGTTTCTTGAATTCGAACATAATAATATTAAATTTGAAATAATCTTATTTTTTAAAATATTTAAACTTAAACCTAAAATATAATATTATAAAATGAATAGCATATCAAAACTGAAATTTATTATCAGCAAGCAGGTTGAATAGTAGATTCAGACATTCAACCTGTTATTCTTAGAAATAAACTAAATTCGAACAACATACTTTAAAATTAGTCTCATTAAACTACAGTCAGAGAAGATTGAAGCATTAAAAGATTGGATGTTTAGATGAATTTTCATAAGTTTTGAGTTAGTTTCGTGGAAAGCTAATTCGAAAACTTAAAAGATGAGTAAAATGTAAACATATTAATAGTGATCTTGTCACGAATGATGAGTGAGGACGTGAGGTTATTGATCGACGACGATAATTTAAAAAATTTAAAATTTTTGTAAAAAATGTAATAATCACGTCATCATATCGTTAATAATTTTACGGTCCATTAACTAAATTAAACAAATCCGTCGATCACATACCGTATACATCATCCTATTTTGAAACATCAATATTATACAATTTGAAGAAATAGAAAAGGCAATTTCTATAATTCAACAACAAAATAAGTTACCTTGTCTCTATCAATTTTCCAAAAGAAAAGAAAATAACTTTTTACTGTTTTACAGTGTGTGGTACTAAATGATATATACAGTTTTAGGGAATTTTGATGGAGTTATTCATATCTCAAAATATATCACATCAAATTGCACGTGAACACAGACCTATTTTGACCTTTTTGGTGCAAATTATATTTGCATGTAGCGATGTCATTTTCGCTAAAAAAAAGGTTTTCGAAGTGTTGGTTGTCTTTTGGATATAAAAATATTTATCCGTGGGGGTTTTGAAAAAACGCGTTATATTAGAAATTGGAGTCGTCACCGGCCACTTAGGTAGGCCGGACACCCTAAAACTAGAGATTTGAAAACTATTGGGTTCGGGAGTCGGTTACGGATGGGGAAGGATTAGCACCCTCACACCGCCCAAAATTGGTACTTTAATAATTACCGCTTTATTAATATTAGACTTTCCGGGTTAAAGTGACGATTAGTTTAAAATTCGGTTATAATTGCGAATAAATTTTAAAGGCCCCGTTATCCGAGAGTAAACGCCCAACCACTATCACTACGCCTGATACTGGCCCCGTTTATGCTCGGATAAAAGGGCACCGCATTGACATTATATATTTCATTATGCAAACTTAGTGAGCAAAATATAAAACATGGCAAATAATTTAAATACAATAAATATTAACATAATAGAATAATAATCAAACATAAATGAAATACTAATTTAAAACATACATACATACAGATTACTCCTACTCGTAAATAAAAACAAACTTAACATATCACAATAACAAGGCATGAGTAAATACATGTGGGAACAAAAACACATATTACAAGAAGATATACATATTAAAATAAAACACATTGTAACATATGTAGAACATGGTATTATACATGACAAAGAAAATATACTAACACGTAAACTAAAAGCAAAGAGAACATACAATACATGCTAAAATACAAAATATGTTGTGTACGAGCCAACTAAAATATCAATCTAATATGTGTGATACGAATGACCGAACAAATGCATAAAAATACATAATCACCATAAACTTAACACATATATATATATAAACATGAAAATACAAAGCATGTACGAGAGGCATATGAAAAGGCAAAAAGGCTACATCAACATATACGATCATAATAAACGAACATGAATATTTAAATATGGAACAAGACTGAAATGAAAAGAAATAAACATAAGAAACAAAAATTAAAAGGCAATAATATGCGATTTAGGGACGAAATTGCAAACTGAACAGAACCTAAAAGGACTAAAACTGTAATTGGACCAAGGGGCAGGCTTGAAGTGAAAATTTCAAAAACACGGTGGGACTGGTGAGGTAATTTCGCCAATTAAAAACTGATTCAATTTAATCCAGGGGTTGGATTGCAAGATTTTAGAATATAAGGGGGACCAGAATTGTAAATATCCTATGCGGCAAGACAGAAATGAAAAATCGAAAACGCGGGGGGATTTATTTCAGAATTTTACCATTTCACAAAATAGAATGCCTATAAAAACCCATTTTTTAGCCCGATCTCAAATTTTCCTCATTTTTCCCCTTAATCCGTTTTATAATAACATTTCTCTCTCATTTTCTCTCAACATAACTATCCCCAAACCTTTGATGAACCCAGAACCCGGCGACTCTCCGCCGTCCTTTCCGCCGCTAGCCGGCGCCGGCGAACCAAAAGAAACACCCAAAACCAACCTCTGTTCAAACCGAACCCGAATATGAACGTAGATTTACACTAAGACTCACCCTTTTGTCTAGATCTAAGCAAATACGAAATGAAAAAAGTTTTTTTTTTATGTTTAGCCGAAATGAAACCAAAAGGGACCTCCCTCTCTCTTCAGTTCACCATGTTCAGCTTTGGAAAGCTGAAGAGGCTTGTCACTGGTGAGGGGAGATCCGTTGACGACGAAGGTAGCAAATCTACATCCCTCTTTTTTTGTTATTACTTCGTATTTTTTTTGTATGCATGCAAAGAAGTAAAAAATAAAAGGGAGTTACCACTGAAACTTTGTGCTTCTTTTTTATTTTTCTCTAACTGATTACAACTGGACTGCCTTACAATTACTTGTTTCATACATATATCCCTATTTTTTTGGTTTGGTAGCAAGTACTGTAAAACATTTTTTAGATATGAAATGATACTGACATCGCCTCTTTTTTGTGTTTTTTGATATATCTGAACGCAGTGGTTGGAGGCCGGCATGGTGGAAGCATGGTGGCGGTGTGGGGGAGATGTTTTCGGCCAGAGGCGTCCTCGACCGTTGGATCAGATTTGATCTAACGGTCGGGATAGCTTGAAGAATGCACGATCCAGATGAAACCTCGATCGGTGGAACGGCTCCAGATCGTGACACGTGGGGCTCAGCAGTCGAGGAGTTATAGCGCGTGGGATTCACGCCCGTGTGGGATATCGAAGGGTCCGCTCGTGGCATTCGAACGGTCCGGGCGTGTAATACACGCGGCCAGCTGGATATTTTTCCCTCTTTGATCATGACCGTTGGATCAACATTTTGATCCAACGGCTCCTGGTTGGCTGCGCAAATACAAAATAATTAGGGTTAGATATCTGATATGTATTAGGGTCCTGTTAGGGTTTTGGGTTTGGGCCGATCGGGCCTTGTATTTTATGGGTTTTGTAATAATCTGGACACTTAATTTGATTGGGTTTTTTATTTTCAGATTTGTCCATATATATTAATAATAATATATTAATATAATAGTAAATGCATACACATACATACTTACGTACACATACATACGATTGTAATGAAATACATTCACACATAAATACACTTAATAATAATACTTACAATTCATGCAACACTCATTCGTATACATTCAATAATAATAATGACATTAATAATATATACATGCAAACATATATAAATGCACATATACCAACATATATTATATGATACCCCTAACATATATATAACCACATCACACACATATTAATAGGTACGTAATACACAACATAAATATATGCACCATGCATACATTCACACATTACACATGTATCATATATGTAATATTAATAACATATACACGCACACACATATATGTAATCATGCACTAATATATTAATATGATACTTACAGACTAGATAAAAATGAATGATCACAATGCACAAAAGATTCTATTAATTGAGCAAGTATATGGTCGATTGGTTAAATTATTCAATTTTTGTTTACCCATATTTCTTCAGGTCACGAGTTCGAAACTTATTAAAAATATCATTTTTTCTAAAATCTCTTCTCCTTTCTTTTTAAAAATATGATTAAAATTAGAATTTGTCAAAAAAAAACTGATTAATCTATGTTTTCATATAACATAAATTAAATAAATATTCTAATTTAGTGAATATTAATACTCTTAACATTTTTAAGGGTAAGTTGTACTCTGTGCCATTCAATTATATGTTTGGTTATAAACGAGTCACTTTTATAAGTTATAATTTAATTATTTGATTAAAATTTCGTTACAAACATATTAATCTGTCGTTAAAATTGAAACATACATCTAATATGGTTTGGTATTATATCAGTTCCCAAAAACTTACATTCTATTACTTTGGTCTTAGTTAAAAATAATTCTATAAATTTAATTCTTCATATTTAAAAATTTCACCAACGAAGTGAATGTGTCTACTAGTATGTGATGTTAGAGTCATAATGGACATGTTCCGTTAATATGTCAGTTGTCCAATAGTAGAGTGAATGTGTCTCTGAAGTTATCTCATGTGTCGGTTATTGAGCTAATGGATAGTAACAAATAGTGTGACAAGTTATTAGAGGGTGTGCGTGCACACATTATCAAAGGGTTAAGAAAAAATATGAACAAATATTATGTTGCAATCATCTTAAAAGTAGTAAAAAAAAAGAGTGTGACAATAGTCAAAGGGTGTGTCATGGGGTAGTGTCAAATATATAAATGATTAAATATATTAGATTATAACAAGTTATGTTTCAATTCGAATCTCTAATGACTTATTTGTAACAAGATTTTAATTGAATACTAAATTATAAAATTTTAAAAACAATTTATTTATAACTTAATACATAATTGAATGAGCTAAAAGTGTATTTTATTTTTTAAAATACATATATATTAGTCTAATGCAATGTATATCGAAATAGTTTTAACATGGCGCAATTATTAAAATTTAATTAATTTATGTAATGCAAATTATTAAGATTATAAAAATATTATTTCTGCTAATAATACGTCCAACTAAAATTAGAGGTGGTAATCGGGTCATTCGGATCGGGTCACTTCGGGTCAAGTTGATTTTTGGTTCGGGTTGTTTTCGGTTTAGGTTCGATTCAGGTCAGACGGTCTTATTCAGATTTAGTTCGGGTTTATGTTATTTCGAATCAGGTTGGGCATCTGTTCGGATTAATATCAAATCAATTATTTTCGGGTCGAGTAAATATTAGATCGGTTGACTTTTGGGTTGGGCCAATATCGGATCGATTGACTTTTCGGGTTGGGCCAATATCGGATCGGGTGATTTTCGAGTCGAGCCAATATTAGATCGGTTGCTTTTCAAGTCGGGCCTATATCAGATCGATCTGCTTTCAATTTGAGTCAATATATGAAGATGATCTTTTAAATGAGAGAAAATAATATTAAACTATTACTAAATGTAGTTGTTAATTAGTAATATAATACAAAATAAGAATAAAACATACATATTTGAGGAAATTAAATTAGATTTGCTTTCGGTTCAAGTTAATTTTTGGTTTTGGTTCGGTTCGGGTTATTTTCGGTTTCAATTAATTTCGATTCGGTTTGATTTTCGGTTTAATTAAATTCGGGTCGATTTTGGTTTGAATTCGGATTAAATTTAGACCATCACGTTCGAGTCTATATTAAATCTCGGGTCGAATAAATCAGTTCGAGTTTCAGATCTCAAGTCAAATTTGTCAGGTCTAACTAAAATTATATACATCCAAAGTAAAGTTTTTAAATGGTGAAAGTGTTTAGGTTTCCTTTTCATAATTTTTAAATTATACAAATTATTAAATTATACGGTGTTTGTAATTTTATTTATAATACTTCAAGGACATTTAAAAATATTTTTTTATAAAACTTATTGCAACAAAAGATCACTGTTAAAAGAGTAATTATACCATGCACTGATGGTGAAAACAAAATATTTCCACAAGCGCCTTAATTTTAGGGATTAGAAATTTAGTTTAGGGTTCATACTTTAGGAGTTTAGGTTTATGCGTTTAGAATTTAATGAATGTGGTCTGAATTTAGAGTTTAAAATTGTAATTTAGGGGTTATAGGTAAACACCTAAATCCCTAACATATTACCCTAAACACTAAAACCTAACATCTAAACCCTAAAACCTAACCCTAAGTCCTAAATTCTAATCATAGACCCTAAATTCTAAACCCCTAAACTTAAACTCAAATTAGATCCCTAACCCCAGAAATTAGGGCGCTTGTAGAAACATTTTGTTTTCACCGCTAGTGCATCATATATTTTCCCTAAAAATGGTAAGAAAATTTTATGTTAAATGATTTCGAGTTTAATTTCTAAATAGTGAATTTCAGTTGTTTTATTCCCTTTGAAAGTTCTTAATATAGTTTGGAGTGTTTTCATGATAATATTTGTTCAATTTTTTATCCATATAAAATTTGCACACGCTTTTCGAACAAAATTATTTAAACTCGAATTTCTTAAAAAGACGTCATTCTTTTTTTACTAGAATAATTCTTTGGGCTCTCAGTTGTATAAAAAATTATAAATAAACATAAATATTTTTATAACAATATTGATTAATCTTTAAAATATTAATTTGTAAATAAAAAATATCAAATTGTCTTGTGATACAAGTTAATATATATTTTATTGACAGTGTAGACATGTTCTTTTTAAGTATGACATGAAGCACTGTATGAAAACACCATCACAATCATTCAGGGCAATGGTAGACCCGGCCACCAGCCCCACGTATTTAGCTAAACAATGAAACAAATACTTTCTCTCACACACATATATATTATTGCAAATTCAATTTCAAATATGAGTTAATAATATATAACATGTTTAATAAATATATATATTTATCTTTAAAAAAATAAATAACTGTTTGTCTATCACAGGTTTAGTAGACATTTGACAATAATTTTTTATAACTCTAAATCTTAAGATCTTATCGCTAAATACTAAAAAATACGATTGAAAATAAATCTACAGTCAGTGCATCAAATCATTTTTTTTAAATATTATAAAATTTAACATATATATTATTCATATAATGATTTTGTTATCAAAACATTATATCTAATTATTATTATTAGAAAAACAAATCTAAATTTCCCAGACAATATATATGCCCTTTTCTTTGTGATATTTAGTGTATTTCTGTCTTTGACTTGGGATAGTCTCACGGAAAACCAAAAAAAAGAACCTTCAATAATAGCACTCTTTTGAGCTGAGTTTGATATCGTTCTCCGCCACCTCCTCCACGGCATGGGCGTATCCCGCCACCGTCACCACCACCACCACGTCGCAGCAGCCTTCACCTTTCTCATATTCGCTTCCGCTTCAGTCGCCACTCTTTCTCAACTCGGTAACTACTTAAAAAACCCCGTCCTTTTTTTTCTTTCTTTTCAACTCGAATAGTATACTCATGTAGACTGTAGAGTACGACATAGCCATTGACTCGGTCCAAACTCAGTACAGTTCCGTCCTTGTTTGTGCAGACGGCGAGTTCCGGGAGAGAGAAGGGAGCAAGAGGCGAATTGGGTCGGGGGTGTTGTACCGGTTCTTGTCCCAGAAACAACACAGTGGCCCGGGCTCTCAACCGCCTTCTTGCAGATCCAACTGCGGGAGCTGCTCGCCTTGTAAACCAGTTCACGTCCCGATTCAACCGGGCTTGATGATGCCGCTCGAGTACTACCCGGAGGCCTGGCGTTGCAAGTGTGGCGACAAGATTTTCATGCCCTAAACAACAAGAAGCAAAGTAATAATACACTGAAATCAAAGACTCTTTTTTTCAGACAATAAACGAAGCTATCTTGGTTAACTTACATCGTTGGTTGTTTTCTGTGTTCATATAATGGATTTGCCATTTCCTGTGAAAGACAGGGAAAAAGCTTTGGGAATGTAAGTTAATTATAATGTGAGATTACCAAGAGGGATGTCTCATCTCTCTTTTCCTTGCTTGAGTTCTTTTCTTTTTCTATTTTGCTTATGATCTTTCACTTTTCTTTCTTGAATGTCATTCAAGTAAACTAAATTTTAATCTGGTTGATCATATTGATATTTTTACAGTAACTTGGAGACGGTTGGTTTCGAAATTTGAATATATATTAGTGCTTAAATAATTTTTACTAACAACCCGTTGATCAAGTGGGATGGGATGCTAGATTCTTTAAGCAATGATAAAAGTTCGAGTCTTAGCGGTGTGAAAGAAGTAAGTTGGATCATGAGAGTTGCCTCCAAAATGTGCCTCTAAAATATCCAATTCGGAATAGTCAACCAATGAGTTGGATAGTGGTTAGGGTGACCAAAACTCGACTCGACGCAAAAAAAAAAAACTCAACTCATCTTGACTCGACTCAAATTGAAAAAATTCAAATAAAGTTTGAGTTGTAAAATGAAAATTTAAATAACTCAAAGTTTTTAATAATTAGTGGGTCGATTATTCTAAATTCGAGTCGAGTTCCTCAATTTTGCCTCTTATATATTATATACACCACATATGAAAAAATATGAATATATATAGGCATAATGCCAAAAAAATGCCCCCAACGTTTGCCTGAATAGTTATTTTGACTCATATTCTTTTTTTTTGAAGCAATTTAGCCTCAAAATTTCATTTTAGGTCAAAATGATCCCTCATCAATGAAAAATGTTAGTCAACTTACGGTAAACAACTTGAAATAATTTGACAGAATGTCACGTTAGAAGAAAAAATATTTTATATTTTATACAATTTTATAAAATTATTTTTTGACTAATGTGTCATTCTGTAAAGTCAACATATTTGCCTATATGGCACTGCTATCACGACGTGCACTGTCATGTTATTTCAAGTCATTTATCGTTTTGACTAAACATAAAACGTTTAGGGTTAAATTACTTCAAAAAAAGAATAGTGACCAAAATCACTATTCGGTCAAATATTTGGGGCATTTTATGGCATTATACCATATATATATATATATATTGTACATGATTTATTAGTTAATACTTGTTTGAATAATTTATTAGTTATCAATATTTTGTACCTATTAATATTAATTAGATTATGAAAATTAAATTTTAATATAAAATTATTTAGCATATTCGAATATATATATATTGATTTTTTATTTATATAATTATCTTTTTAATACAATATGATTAATTAATAATTTAGATGATATTTAAATTATATGTATTAGTCTCATATATATATATATATAAAGGAAAAAATATTTAAATTATATATGAGAATGTGTTTTACATCAAAAGTATATTTAGGT
Organism: Hibiscus mutabilis; assembly: GCA_019671005.1. Classification (NCBI taxonomy): domain Eukaryota; kingdom Viridiplantae; phylum Streptophyta; class Magnoliopsida; order Malvales; family Malvaceae; genus Hibiscus; species Hibiscus mutabilis. The sequence continues at coordinate 43,032,088 of CM033740.1, read as the reverse complement.
TATTTGGATATTTTTTTGTAATTATTAAGCATAAAAGAGTTTACCACTCTTATGTTAAATCATTTAAACCCAAGAAGCTCCTCTTGGTGACTTTTTTAATTTGAACGGTTTCACCTCAATCCTTTATTATCAAACATTTAAATTAACAAATTTAACCGAACAAACTTTTAAAAATAGTTCTAACTTGTAATTTTAACTCAAATCTTTATTTACTAAACAAGATCGACTAACATCTATTCAAATGTTAAACAATCAATTATACATATACTTGATATATACCGACCGGTATGTCCGATATTAATACGATATATATCTCAATCATGCAAATCTAGTCTGATCAGAATAGTGATGAATCAACCATGTATAGTTTCAAAAATATTGGACAAGAAGAGAATCAAAGAACATGTGATTGGTGAATAAGATAGGAGGAAGAGGGTTCCATTACTTTTTTGATTCAAGAGACCTCTCATAGGGGTATTTAGGCACATTTTACGCTGCCTCCAAATATTTTTTATGGACGATTTTTTTATGTTAACATCTAGTACAAGTGTTTATCTATACGATTACGCGTCAGCCTTTCGATCCAACATTCAAAAACCGTTCCGAAACATGTGATAACAACCCTACCAAGGGACCTCTCATAGGGGTGTTCAGACGCGTTTTACACTGCCTCCAGATGTTTTTCCAGATGAATTTTTATGTTAATATATAATACAAGTGTATGAGGCATAATGTTGCACCCGTTTTTATTCCATGCAGGACCCCTACGAGTCCATAATGACATATACGGGGTACTGCATGTCACATTTGATGTTGACTGACCCCGTTTTTTGCTCGAATAACCTTGTGACAGCAAAAAACAATTGGCCAGATAGTGATATCAATGAGTTCTGGTAGTGAGTGAATCTGTTGTATACTATAAATTTTTTTAACATGTAATCAAGCATATGTATTAAATTTCGGGGGAGTAATCCATCAAAGAGTTGTCATTTTCTTTTTTGTATTCTAAATATTACTTATTGTTGTAGTAATTCATTATTTTCGATCGATGACAACACTCTACATAGTTCGTTACGTGAAAAAAATAAACAACCATAACAATAATTGTTAAGTAAAACTCAAAAATTTATTAATAAAAGAAAACATGCATTCAGTCTGAAATTTATTAAAAAGACAAAAATCTAAAAGCAATAAACATAAGAAATATTGTGGACTCAACTTAAATAAATAATTAAACCTCTTAGGACTCTCCAGACCTTGCTCTCATCTAGGGTTATGCTTCGGGTTCCGAATTAGGTGATTGCTTCTGGTCTTCTGAGATTTGAAACAAAGTAACATAAGCTTGTCGTTCGGCTTTGGTCACCAACTTCGGTTTTCCGTTTGTCACAAAACACTGGCGGTACTCAGAATTTAAAAAATCAAAATCATGTAGAATTGGATGAAGAGTCGGCAACCTGTTTGACCTGTCATGCCATCATGATATGTATGACGAATATTTCTTTGGCCAATTCTCTTCGCTCTTATCCCAGAAGTCCACCTTTTCGAACTCATCCATATTGGTCCGGGCCTCCGGTACAGGCTGGTGGTATCCAAACTGTCTAAGATCATGATTACCGTAAAAAACCTCGACAATGATAAAATTCAACAACGGCATTACCGAACACCAATTTTCGGCATCCTCATAAGCATCGTTCGGAATCAAATTATGAATATCATAATCCTCATCATATGGCATCCATCAGAACTGCGATAATACGTACATAACCGATAAATTGGATAAAAATAAATACAAATTATATAATTTCGATCTAAGACCAATATTTAATTACCTCATCTTCGCAATACATGTCAATCTTGTTTCTCACTGCCATAATTAATTTTACATCCAACCCTTTATTTTTGAATTTTTGGGCCATCTACATAATACAAATACATAATTGGATCAGAGTTTCTGTAAATAAAAATTAAGAAATTATGGAAAATAACATTATTACCTTGATGAAAGTGGGAATTGAAATGGAGGATTACCAATATGAGTGAGGAATGGAAGCCTGTACCAGCCCCATGATTGTATCAGCACCACCCACCCACCAATATCGGTGTGCACAAATCTGTCATTGGCATCTGCCAGTGTAGTTGTTTTGCACAACTTGCGGTACAAAAAACCTAAGATTGTAGAGCCCTAACTGAATTTTTTACCCCTACGACGTCTCCAACAACGAAAGGTACTGAGCGTGCACATGAGAACTCAATTTGTCCGGCATTAGCATACCACCGATAATGACCAATATATAAGCTCGAGCAGCGTAATCAATTTCTTCCGCCGTGGAATTTGTATCCACTTGAAGTTCACTCTTCATCCATGTCAGCTTCACTCGTTTACCATCAACATCATGCATTGGTGGTCTCTTTCCCAAATACTTCTGGCAATAATCATAAACAAAATAATTATTCATACATATGACTGGATTTCCCGAAATTGGAACACCAAGATTCATAGCAACATCTTCGAGGGTGATTGTGCACTTCTCGCACGGCAGATGGAAGGTTTGCGTCACCAGTCTCCAACGCTCCACCAACCCATTAATCAACTGCGTCATGATTTCAAACTCACGAATCATTGACGCGTACCTAAAACCGGAATTCTCCAGAAATCCCATTATATATTGGTTTGGCAGATTGCACCATATCAAGCGAGGCCAAAATTTTGAATCTTCTTTCTACAAACACAATATTTAAATTAAAGTAGCACTTAATCATTTAAAAAATTAATTAAAACTTGAAAAAAAACCATAAATTCTTACCAACTTTCCCATGTTTTTCATGATGTGAGAATTTTGAAGTCTTAACAACGCCATTTTTTTCCTCAACAGTTACGCCCAATTAAATGCCTTAAACATCACAAATCAATCAAATTTTAAAATATTTTTGATTAACTTATCGTACACATATTTTACTATTAGAATTTTAAAAAATAGGCATAGATAAAAAGAATTCGAATAAAAAAATAAATCATACTAAACGAAATTAATCGTACTATAAAAATATTAATAAACGTTACCTTTAACCTTTTGAAGTATATGTGAGCTTGGTTCTTCCAATGTTGTCTAAGAAAATCTGACGGCTTGACAATCTATTTTACTTTGCTCGAACAAAGGAAGAAAAAAAATTGTATGTTTTAAACCCTAACCAAAACTATCTATTTATATACAAAAACCCTAAAAAAACCCTTAAAAGCATGTTTTTCCCGTATAGGCCGTGATGGCCGTTAAGTAAGAAAGAACTCACCGTGGGCCTACGGCATGTTACGTTTAGAATTAAGTTAATCGTGTGATTAATGTTTAAATTGAAATTAAAAGAAAAAATAAAACTTGTTATTTGTGCAAGACGAGTTTGAATTAAAAAAAAAGAATATATTTTTAAAATTCACTGTAGTGATATGGCGAATTTACTATTAGGTCTACTTTTAGGAATTTAAGATTTAAAGTGATGCTTTGGGCAAATCATTTTTTTTATTTATTTGATGGGAGATTGACTGGTTGAAGACTTGAAGTTGAACAACAAGCTGCAGCGATACTACATCCATCGATTAGGGTTTTGTGACAGATTAGGTTGTTTCTCACCTAGCTGTCTTAAATTTTATTACTTATCCATCAATCATCTTAAATATATATATTTTATTTTGTAATCATTACTATAATTTATAATTTTTAATTACAAAAAAATATCGTTTATATTTCACTTCATTTAACTTATTAATCTACTAATCTTAATTAAATATTATACAAATTAAATATAAAAGTAACCCATTCAATTCATATTGTTTTATTTACATCGTTAAAAATACAAATTAAAAAATATTGTTTTAAAAGAATTGATATTTTATTTAAATAAATTAATAATAAAAATTGTTTTGTAAGAGCATTGCTAATCCTCATTAAATTAATCAACCCTTTTATAATCTTTGTCGTTATAATATTTTTTATCAGACATTTTTAATATTGATTTTTTACATTAGTGTTAAACCTTTTAAATACAAAAAACCATAAACATAAAAAATTTTATTTATGGATTCAAACTTAATTAGTTATTTAATGCTCTCGAATCTAACGAATAGTTTCTTAGAAAAATAAGATGTTTATCTTAAAAATCCAAATTCAATTCGTTTTGCTTGCAAATCGTGTGCGCATTATCAAATGTTAATAATATGTATGGACAAATATTAACTTATAATCGTCTTTAAAATACGATAAACAAAAGAACAAATTCAGTTGGGCCTGAAATAGATGGGTTTAGTTCTTATCAATCTTGGTAGGCGCATGGACAAATGCAGTAAAACCCTAAGCTTAACTCGGTTGATTTATACGGTCGAAGGTGATATTCGGAAAATGTCCTTAGATCCATGGCCTATAACTTTACACAAACCAAACCATGAATACCATAAAAGGTGTAACAATATAAATAATACAACCTGGTATTGCTGCCATCAACAAATCCCTGAATCACCTGAACACTATGGCAGACTTATTCGTATGAGAAAACAAATTACATACAAACATAACATCTAAGCTATATTTGTCATAGAACAACAAATGAACATGCTATGGTTGATGCTCGAATTGCTATCTGGATCACGGGACTCGAAACTCTGAGCATCAGATTTTATATATACACACATCAAACAACCATAGCCAGCAACAACACCAACGTTATCAGCCAATGACAATTTCCTAACAGCCTCGAGTCCACTGAGAAAAATAGAAAGCAATCCTTTTCATTCAGGATACAGCGGTATATGCATTCGATACATGTATTTTAAGAAAAATGAAGCGTTAGACGTGCCTGGTTTTTACCTCGATTAACATCATTTCGAGATGAGGTCGGTGTTACGGAAGTAGACCTATTTGATACGGAGATACCAAGGTTTGCACAATCCATTCCAATTGCACCTTAAAGTCCAGAAAGTTCAAACTCATTTAGCAATTTTCTTCAAGAAACACCAATTGGAACATTACACTAAAACCAGAAGCCTATATTTAATAAACACCTCTAGGAGAGTGTTCTTACATTCTCTGTAGCACGGGAAGGCAGAGATGTTAAGAAGATTAAAATAACCCTCCGAGCATTTGCAATCATATGTAAAAGGAGATGTCTTGTTGCATGATCCTCCTCCGCATTTAGTCCACCGGCAGACTGTTAAACCACGAACAAGTGCATTAACATCAACAAAAACAATATAAAACAACCAAGCAGAAAGCTTAAATGGTACAAAGCTTACTATCAAAGATAGACTGATTCAATTTGGCAGCCTTCTCTTGCACCGGGGAAGGAGCTGCTGCACAAGCAGTATCCAAAGTACCTAAATTCCGCGAATCATCAGCATCATAAGCAGCAAACTAATCGATCACAACACGTGCAGCGATCTAACTTCTTTTTTTTAAGCAAGATCAAGCTTAGCAATCTTTGACTTAGGTAAGATATCAACATCACATATAGACAGGTGTTTGGTGCACAATCTGGAGATGATTTAGGTGTGATCAGCATTTAACATGCATCACAAGCCTCACTTAAAATATCGATTTCTTCGAATTGTAATAATATTTTAAAGCTTATTTTCACCATCAAAACTTAAATCTAGCTTCTGTATCCTTATCAATAAAGCTAGTAAAAACTCAACCACATGCAGGTTTCCAGAAACCAGTGAACTATCAAGAATTCAAGATTGCCTAGCAGAACATCATCAAATTAAGGCCAAATTCAGATAGGAAACATATGAACCATAACCAATAAACAAAACAATTGTATGAATTGAAATAAGTAAAGAATTAGAAAAGGGTAAATTTACATACAGTTGGGGAAAATGCAAGGGAGGAACTTGGGATGATCATCATGATTATCAGCAGCAGCAGTTTGTTTCCAGCCAAAATCACATTCACAGGTATAATATGGGAGTGTTCCATTAGAAGAAGGCTTGCATTTTCCCTTTCCACATTCCACTTCTTTGCATACATCATCTGCAACAACAACAACAACAACAACAGCAACAGCAAATCATATAAATTCATGAAGAAAAACAAATACCCAAGTTAATAAAACACCCAAAGATTCCAACACAAATGAACCAGCAACAAAAGATTGAAAGAATGGGAAAAGGGAAAGTGGCAAACCAAAGATGGGTGGCAAAAGGGGGGATAAAAAGCCGGTTTTGGCAATCTTGAGGTGCAGAGCAAGGAAGATTGCGAGGAAGGGAAGGAAGTTCGGAGAAGCCATGAGTGGAAGTTTCAAGAAACAAGAGTATTTGGCTGAGTTGGTGATGTGTTTTTGTTTGAGTTTGGAGGAAACTGGAAGAGACGAAGAGTTCGAAAAGCAGCGGGGGGTGTTACTGTTAACAAATGGGCGATGATTTGAGTCGTGGAACGTGTTTACGTGGAGTGTACTTTGGGGATTAAACTCGGATTTTTTTATTTTTTATGTTATTTTTTTAAAAATAAATTTTATTTTTTACCGTATAAATAAAGAGTAAATAATTCCATAAAAAATAATTAAAAATAGTATAAAAATAAAAATTAATTAACTATTTTTTATTAAATGAGAGCTACGAATAATGTAATAAGTCAGTACCATATAATAATTTTTTCGGTAATTGAGTTTACAAGTGTTTATGCTGTATTTTTCTCCGCGGCATTTCAAATTTTTTACGAGTGGGAAAATGGTCGGGTCTTCATATAAATGTGTCTCACATTTAATTTTTCTTTTATGAAATAAAAAAAATTTTAAAATTTCTTTTTAGTTTTTGTTTTATTGCTTATCATGTTCCACTCAGGCATAAGTCACGAATTAAAAGTGAACAGAATCGAGAAGGCTTAGTTATAAAATAGGAGTTTAAATTTTATTTTATTTTTGCAATAGATATTTAAAGTATATTTTGACTGAAATAAGTATTTAAAGTTTTATTTCGTTATTGTTTTAAGGTAATACCATTAAAAATTTATCACTCAATCATAATTTGACACATGTATTTTATTTATTTATTTTCAAAAAATGAAAAAAGAAAATTATTTTTTAAAAAATCAAAATATCTAAAAAAATCTTAAATCCATAAAACTCAAAACCTAATAATCCCAAAATTGACATTTTTGTTTCCACAGATAGCCTCGTCGTACCCCACCACATATGTCGTCGAAGGTCCCGTCTATTTTTTTCAACCACTTATCGCCGATAATCGGTGAAAAGCGTGCCAATCGGACATTCAAAAGATTTCGACGTTCGATTAGAACGCCTCTTACCGATTACCGACGACAGATAGTTGGAGAAATGGGCGAAGACTTCCGACGATGGCGGTTTTAGGGTCTTGTTGGGCTATTGGCAGCGGCAACGATGTCAATTTTGAGTTTAGGGATTTGAGACTATTTTGCAATTTTTAAAAATTTTGAGATATATTTTCATTTTTTCAGTTTATTTTTTACACATAAAAATAAAAAATAAAAAACACGTCATACCAGTCGGCCTTGTACCTTTACCCATACGTTGAATTATAATATACTCGCACGTGATGTGGCATATAACGATAAAGTTATTTAATTTGTTTAATGAAAATATTTTATGGATATAATATTAATAATTTGGTTGAAATTATAACATTTTAACCGACAAGAGAGAAGCCAACAGTTTTTTTTGGAGGGGCCGGAAATAAATTATAAATTTTTAAAGGATTAAAATAAAAATTTTACCAATGTTGTAAACTATAACTTTATAAATTTTAAAAACCAAATTAAATCTTTATCTTTTGGAGAGGTCGAAATATAATTTTATCATTTATCTAAACTTAAAATCTTTTAATTTAACCCTTTGATTTAGACTCAAGGACATACTTTGAGGACAATTGACTCTATTTATAAGTATGAAATAAGTTGATGGTCCTGTATTATTTTGAAATTTAAAATTTATACTCTATATTATTCGAATTCACACAAATAGAATAATATTAGTATCCTTGACCACTCAGTCAATTAATGTATCTCAGACCACATTTAAAGTTTTGCAATAATAAAAATACCTTAACATATGTAAACAAATATTTCCATGTGTTCTAGTTACAATGATTTTCTTCCATTTTATTTTTAACTTTTGTCAAGAAAAAATTAATGGAGGTTATAACTTATAAGTGGTATTTGCAAACATATAAAGATATATACATAGTGTTTGAATATTTTTTTAGTAATTTTTTAAATTGTTTAAAGGTGATTACAAGGGCAGTATATGTTTATAGATATTCTTAACTCTTTGACAATGCACATACACCTCGTAGACAGAACGATTGAACACGTGTCTCCTCAGATGAATATCATCCGCTTTTTCACTAGGACACTTGTTGGGTTCCATTTTATTTTTGAATATTTTTAGTAATTTTAATAGTATTCAATTATTAATTAAATTTTAAATACTTGTGATAAATTTCATTACAAATAAAGAAAAATTAATATTATTTTTTAATCATAGTCATTATTATTACAATTACGTTTGAATACAATTTTTTTGTAATGACAACTGAATATTATTAAAAAAATCATGAAAGATATCACAAATACAACGTATTTAGAAAAGAGAATAGTGGGGACCAGTCTATCAAAATCTCATACAAAAACTCAAAGTGCAAATAAAAGTAAATACTTTCATAGAGATTAGCATATCGTCAAAATCTAGAAATCTTCATGAATCTCGTTGTTTCTGTTTAAACGAGACGCATTACGGGGTAAAAAAATAGTAGTAAGCGAATAAAAGCATTAGGCATATCGTTTCGCTACCCATAACTGATTACAATTACATTTGAATTCAATATCTTAAAACCATGTATATGGCATTATTCGAATTTAAACCTTATTTTTCTGTGATTAATTTTCTAAGAAAGAATCACAAATAATATATAAACACGCCATGTGATTGACAACTAATCCTTGCATTATTAAGCTATTACTATATATAATAAGATTATGAATGTGCTTCACTTTTAATGACATATGATAAGTAAAACAATTTTCAATTCTCAACGTGTCAATCGTTAATCCACTCACGAGATTATTATTATTATTATTATTATTATTATTATTATTTGATTGAATCACGAGATTATTTTTAATATAAGGTATGGATTTAATATTTCAATCAGGTTTATATTGACTCGAGTCGAATAAAATCGTGTTCAATTTTTATTGTATTAGATATAATCATGTCTAGATAATTAAATCTATTTAATTACATTTTATTAAAATCAATATTTGTTTTTCTTATTTAATAACATTAAAAAGATAAAACATCAATTTGTGATATGAAATCAATTGTTTTAAACATTATTATAAAGATGCGATATATAAATGAATTAATGTAATTTATGCTCTTATAATAAAAAATCGCGAATGAAATATGATGTTAAAAATTTAAAACTAACAATTTTAGATGGTAATACCATATAGCTTTTGCGTTTATGTGTTATAATGGTAATCTTACTTTTTAAAAAAAAATATTTCATTATATGTAAATATAATTAATCTATTAAAATGAAATTAATAATTTAAAATTTTATAAAATACAGTTTAATTATTATTTAATATTTCATTATATCGCATGACCGTGCAAACTAGTTACTGTATATACAATAAAATTATGAGTGTGGTTTACTTTCAATAACATATGATAAGTAAAACAATTTTCAGTAAATTTATTTTTCATGTATTGGTTTTAGTTTAATAATTTTTTATCAAGCTTTTAGTTTAATTATTACAAATTTATTAGGCATACCAAACCCTAATAACCTTTCTTTTTCTCTGGAAATTAGAGAGCGTCATAACTTCCTTTACTTTTGTCTCTTTAATCGGTGGTCGACTATTAGTTTTAGTATTAGTTGTCGACTATTAAATTTAATATTTTTTAATTTTTTTTATATATTTTAATAAAAATCTATGTCTTTGTGACACGTTTTTTTCTTTGTCTCTGTGACACGTTTTTTTTGTGGTTTCGTTTCATCTTTCGCTTTGACATAATTTCAGCATACTTTAGCGGTCGTTTGGTGCTTGCACAGAGATTTTAACGGCGCTAGTTTTTTATTATGATTTTGTTTGTGGTCATAGAAAGTTGGATCCCCACTCGGATGATGGTTGTTTGCCGATATAATCAGTCCTGGGTAGTGGAACATTCTGCCTGATAGTTTGGGTCACTCACCACTCCTTCACCATGTTATGCCTCTCGATTGAATAGAGACAATGAGATTCAAGAAAGCTTCTAGATTGTGATGGTACGCTATTATCTATGGAAGTATTTCCTTTTCTTTACACTTTTGAGTTTGTAAGAGACTTTGGTAGATTAACCCTCATTATTCATCCTTCTATATGCGTAGTATTTGTGATATTTATATAGTTTTTAATAAAAAAATTAGTGGCTATTATTAATTTTTTTACAAATTTATTAAATTTGATCCTTAAATATTTAATTTATCCTAAATAATTATTCTAGCTATTTATAATCCTTTGAAATTATATAAAAAAATATATTATGATAATACTCATTATCATTTAAAAAATGATGTTTCAAATTTTTTCAACTAAATATTTATTTATGATTAAGGGTTATTATCCTGTGCACTGGTGGTGAAAACTTTAATTTCTACAAGCAGGTTAGTTTAGGAGTTTGGAGGATAAGAGTTTAGATTGTAGGTATAGAATTTAAAGTTTATATTTAATATTTAGGGTTTAGTATTTAAGGTTCAATATTAGAGATTTTAGTTTTTGATTTTAACCCTAAATTAGGTATGCTTGTATAAAAAAACTTTATATAGAATAATTGTACTTTAATTAATATGTGATGCTAATTCAACTAAGGTTTTAAATTAGTAAAGACAAAAGTATAACTTTTATATATTTGATAATATAACTTATTGATCGATTAATTTTAATCGAATAGTAAAATTCGTTAAAATTATTTCACTTACCAAACGACATTAAAGCAACAAGAAACCAACTATATATCATTATGCACGACGATAAAAAAAAATTAAATGCGTTTTTATGTAACTCTCTTCAATATGCACCTGTTTTTGGAACTTAATTTATAAATTTGGATCTGTTAGTTCTAAATTTAAATTGAATAATAAAAATAATTTTAATAAATTCAAATTAACTATATAAATATCAATCTAAAAGTGTTTTTTTATAATCAGAGTGATTTAATTTATATACAAGGCATAAGTTTATTTTTATTCAAGCATTTCAAAAACGTGAGTGGGAGGGAAAATCCCTATTTTTTTCAATTGCTTCGAATCCTCATGAGATTCACTAATTGGCTTAGTGACTAAAGATGATTATATTTTCTCATTTTGTATGAGTTCAAATCCCGACATGAGAATGTAATATTTCTTTTTTTATGAATACGTATGTTTTTATTAAGAAAAATTCATACAAAATATTAACATGTGCCTCATTTAAAAAAAACCCTAATCTTAAATTGAAAAAAAAGAGTACACATGATAATATCTAGGAAACAAGAATCGACACCAACACAAGAAAGCAAAGAACAAAACACGGTCTAGAGACACTCGAAACAAACGACAACACCACACTAATCAAACGACACCCCAAACCAAGTCAAACGGCAAACACCACGAATCTACGACACCGCACTAACCAAATAATATCAAACCCATGACGACTTTGCATAATCATAACCGAGCAAAGTATAGAATCTAACAAACAAGCTAGACAAGCCTCCAAGCACCTTAACATCATGCCACATTATAGCAACCAAATAACTAACACTTGTATTACCCCGAAAAGTGCATTACTAAACTTATATTTTATCTTGTAAGGAACCTACAGAAACTCATATGATCCCAACATACCAACATCAAAGAATCACTAAACCAATTCCAAATAAACGAAAATTGGACTTACCAAGCTCCATCACCATCATGCTTTCAATTATGTCTTCAACATTATTGTCTTCTTCTTAGTTACGCTACCTAAGTCGCTGATAACCACGGATAAAATCTCATCATGTACTATCACACGCGCCTCTCCCGCTTTTCAATAAACCGTGCAATATCCTTTATTAGATTCTCCTCATTACACACCGTCGCTTATCGTTCCTTGCTATTCATCTCGATCCCCCTTATCTAATAAACGTGCAATATCTTTAACGATCGCTTTTTCATTACCAATTGTTGAAACTTCTAAGAATTTCCCTAACTTTACTGTTGCTCCCGCCTCCTTCAATAGAGCTTGCTGTCGCACAACACACTTAGATTCAGTGAAAGAACCTCACTTCGCCCCACGCGCCTGTGTTGTTAATTATTTGCCCTGCCCTCTCTTTTTTTACACGAACGAGCATTCTCACTTGGAAATACCACATCCAACTCGTTTCTTGCCCCTTGCTGAACTACCTGTGCCTTAACCTGAGAAGTATCAGGTAAGGGTTCCACTAAAATTGTAAGCCTAGCCTCTATAGGCCCAATCTCTCCCGATTCTATTCTCATAGACTCGAAATTTACGAGACAACCTATCAAATCCAATTCCTTTATCCCCGATCTTGCCTTACACTGCTCATCAAACTCCACTCGCAATATCATACCCACATTTTCATCTGACATCCAATCCTTGGAACCTGACTAAACTTCTAAAGCTATATCCTCTGATCGCTGCTCCTCAAACCACAATACATTTGCCCTCCAGACGGGTGCAACCTCCTTATCCAGGCCTCCCCGATTAACCCCATCATCTTTCGTAGTCGAGCTACAATGTTTCATTTCATGTGCAACATCCTTCGCTAGCAGGTCCGTCTAATCACCCTCAGACCCATCTCTACTGGACTCATCATCCTCTCTCTCAATCTCCGACCCACACGCACATTTACAATAGGAACATAATTGCATATCTGTCAACAGTTCAAACTCAACATCTAATACGACACCCCTTGCACTTGTAACTCTAAGACCTCGTCAATTTGTTCAAATTGATTCTTTTCCACCAGCACATGTTATCTTTCAAATGAATTAGGCTCCAGGAGGTCATATTTCTACTTAATTAAAAGAAAATGCTTAGAATCCTCGCGCGCGTTTGTATACAGAAGGAATCCAATTATAAAGTGTAAACCTTTTTAGTTTTAAACTTTTTTAAACTATTAGATTAGTGTAAATTAGTGTATACGATTAAGAGTTGAAAGTGATGAAATTTAAAAAAAAAGTGAGAAAAATAATCTTAATTATATTTTTACACTTATCTAATGATTCAATATATATATAATTTTGATAACATGTAAGTAAATCTTACCATATATATTGAGAGAGAGAAAATTGCGGTGAATTCCAACTTTGATATGAGTTAACATAGATTGACCAACTTAATTTTTTAGTTACCCTCTTTTTGTTGAGTTTTTGATTTATTCTTATAAAATTTATAATTTAAACTCCATTCATTTTCTTTCGATATCCAATAAATTAAATAGAGACGTTTTATCACCTAACATTTAGATCGATTGATATATGTTGTTGCTTAATCAAAATTTGAGATTCGAGTAATTGAAAATGCAACAAAATGAATGAAAGGTTTAATGTTTTTATAATCTTATTCGACTTGACAAAATTAATCTTTATTTAAATAATTTAACGAATAAAATATGAAACCCCTATATTTATATTGAATAATAGAACTAAATCAAATTAAATTCAGATCGATTAATTAACAACTAATTGGTCTAGTGTGATGAAACACTAATCCCTTAAGTAATGTCAAGAGTTTAAATCCTGACATTGTGAATAGAACAAATTGAATTGGAAAAATTACCCCCCGTAATAGACATTTGCAGTACCCGATCAGAATTAATCAACTAATAAGTTTTTAGAATATTTTCTACCTAGGCGAGGGGAAGAAGAATTTTGCTCCTAATTGATCTAGAACCAGGGATGAAGCTAGGCTTTGTCCCGGGGCAGTCCACCGCGCCTCCCATTTTTTTATTGTTAAAAATATGTATAGATATTTTCCTATTTAGACCTCTTAATTTTAGTTTATTTTGATTTTGCCCCCTCATTTTCTGTTGTTAGTAATACTTTGCCCCCTCAACTTAATATCCTGGTTCCGTCTTTGTCTAGAACTCACGACCTAACGGAGAAAAAAGTGTCAAATAAAACTTTTTAACCACTTGCTCTAAAAGTTATTAATAGTTAACTAATAAGTTAGATTCATATAGTTAAACCAAAAAATTCCAATAGATTAATTTCAGTTAAAAGAAAGGAACTCGACGTAATTACATTCCATCAATGGGGGACCATGTCCCATGACAGAAAAAGAAATCTTGGTACAAAAGACAAGACTACACCAGGTTTGATTAGCTATGAGCATGTGCTCATCAATCCCAAAAACCAATCCCATGCTAAACTACGGATCTCCAAGTGGATCCCATCCAACAAATAGACCCCAAATTGTGCAAATTCTCTCACCTTAATACCAGTCGCTTTCAATTTACAAAACCCGGAATCGAATTTTATTTAAAAGACATCGAACTTTTTGTCGTCGGTAACATGTGTGTGACAATTTTAATTGCAGGGACAATACATATGGGACCCTTTTCACAAGGCAGCTTCCTCTTGCCTTCTTTATCCATCATTTAGGGGGGGGGGGGGGCTTACCGAATGAGTATTAACTAATCATCCTACTTGTTATTTAGTTGCTGAAAGCTTCGTTGTGTGCATCAATGGCGTACTAGAAAAGGATTTGCAGTGATGGGGAAGGCTGGGAAATGGCTGAAAAGCTTGTTAACTGGCAAGAAAGGTAAGGAGAAAGTGAGAGTTCAATGCACGGATGGTCAGAATTGCTCGGTTGTTCCCGAGAATCCGAGTACTCCGGTGTCGATCCCGTCGACGACGCCTAAAGAAAAACGGAGATGGAGTTTCCGGAGATCTTCGGCTACATCGACGCCTACGAGGGGGTCGAATTCTATAGAACAAGTTGTCAGTGTCACCACTCCATCCCCTGTTGCGGAGGCAGCTGTGATCCGGTTAACTGATGACACCAACGAAAAAGCAGCCGCAATTGAAGAGGCGGCTGCGAAGATAATTCAATCTATGTTTCGATCGTATTTGGCATGTATCTTCATTGGTGGCTAATTTATGCTTGTATTTGATACATTTTAATGAGATTCGAAGCCTGTTTTCATTGTTTTCGATGGCAGGCAAGGAAAGCTTTGAGAGCATTGAAAGGATTAGTGAAGCTGCAGGCACTGGTGAGAGGTCATTTGGTGAGAAGACAAGCCAGTGTAACGCTCAAGTGCATGCAGGCTTTGATCACGGCGCAGGCAAGAGCTCGAGCTCAAAGGATCCAAATGGTCGAAGATACAAAACCTGCTAGCCGAAGGCAATCGCCCCACCGAAGGTCAACAACACTGGATCATCGGCACAGGCATGCTTATCAGGTAAGTTTCACTTCCTTCAACCAATTACTAAGTTAACAATTCAGATTGGAGATGGTAATGGGACAGGATGGAATATATAAAATATAAATGACTTGATTCGAATTGATCAGATCCGAACCAAATCCGACCGATCGACTGTACAATTAGATACATATGGCAAATTCTAGAATCTTATACAACTGATTTGCAATGTGGGATTCTGAGCATGTAGGACATTGATGGTGGAATGGAAGAAAACATTAAGATTGTAGAAATGGATAGCTATTCACTCCAAAATAATTATCAGGCATCTCCAGCAACATCAGCTTTGACAGATATAAGCCCCAGAGTTTTCAGTGGTCACTTTGAGGACCGTTGTTTCACCATAGCACAGAGCAGTCCTCAATATCCCGAATCCGAGTCGTACGAGTACCCTTTATGCCCCAGCTACATGGCCAACACTGAATCTTCAAGAGCCAAGGTGAGGTCACAGAGTGCACCCAAGTCGAGGCCAGAGTCAATTGAGAGGCAACCGAGTGGCAGGCGAAGGGAGTCGATGGAAGGACGGAATCATGTCCCAAAGGCGATGAGGATGAAGCGATCATCGTCACATGTCGGTGCCAATGCTGAAAATTACAAGTACCCTTGGTCGATCAAACTGGATCGATCATCAATTTCGCTTAAGGATAGCGAGTGTGGTTCCACCAGTACAGTTCTCACAAGCACCACCAACTACTGCAGATCCCATTTTGGATATAATGTAAGTGTGAAATAACACCAAATGGAATCACCAAAATCTCAGAAATATAGAAGCGTAGAGGTGTTTTATTATGGAATAAAGCAACATTTAACCCTTGAACTTGGTAAGTTTTTCTAACTTGGTCCTTAAATTTTTTGGTCCACATCGGTTATTGAATAATGCTGACAAAAAATATTTAGGGATTAAGTTGGAAACAATTACTAAGTTCAGGGATTAAATGTTGCTTTATCCATTTTACTTTTCGTTTGAATGTGCAAATCATATAAGGAAGCTGACCTGCGAAAATTGCAGAGACTAGTTTCACTGTTGTATTAACTTTATGTCGATAGATTTTCTTGGTGTTAATTTTTTTTCATTTTAAGTTCAATAATATTATCAACTCTTGTATGTCCACGGAATTCGAATGAATATCAGTTAAAAATATTAACAGTTTGTCATTAAAAAAGCTAAAAAACTAAACAGATACTATTATGTAATTACATTAGCATATTAAAAAGACTATTAATCTTTTACATTTGAAATATTATACGTATTTTCGTATTTATACTCAAGTATATGTTAGGACATATACATTTGGCTACAAAAATGTGTTTTTTATTTTTGTGAATGAGGATCAAATCTCGAGCATATAATTAAAGAATAAAATAAATAACCACCACGAGAAATATCGCGATTATTTGATTCTCTTTCTAAATTTTAGTAAACTTCAATAAAATTTCTCACTCGTCAAATTGTAAATTTGTGTACACTTTTAATGTGAATATGCCAATGCTAAAAAAAATGTGAATATGTCAGATATGACATGTTACAAATTTTAATAATTTCATTTTTTTGGTATTGCAAGTATTTTAAATATCACAAGTATGTTGTAATTATGATAAATAAACATGTATATTTATAATTCAATCAATGTGTTTTAATTACTCTCTTCTAAAATACGAAAATAAATCATAATTTCATGAAAAAGGTTCAATAGGTACGATATTAATACTTTGTGCGACTAAATTTGAACATTTTGAGTTAATAAGCATAAGTGTACTGGTTAATCATGTTCTAACCTTAGAGACGATTTTATTAGTTGGGATAATTATAAATTTCGAACATAAATAATAAATTGGACAAAAAAAGATACCAAAAAAATTCGAACATTTTGAACATTTAGGACCGAATTAAAAAACCATGCTATAGTTTGGGGTCGATTGACTAAATTAACCCAAAAAAACAAGTACAACCCGAGAGAGTGACCCTATATAAACAACTAAAATTAGGGTTTCCGAGTCTCTTTCCACTCCTACACTTAACAATCTAATAAGGTGCCGACTGCCGACTGCTCTGCCCTTTTAAGCTAACAAGCAGAGTTTTGAAGCATGGCCGTGGGGTACTCATTCCTTTCTCTTCGTCTCACTCATTCTTCAAATGGGTTTCCTTTCTTCTCTTAAATCTGTTCTGTTTTCTGGGTTATCTCTTAATTTTGCAATGCAGGAAAAACAAGAGGATTTCCAAGGGAAAGAAGGGAGGAAAGAAGAAGGCGTGAGTACTTTTTTTTTCTTCAATTGAATTTAGCTTAAATCACGCTCTGTATATCTTAGAAACATATATGTTAGTTAAATGTTGATTTTTGTTGTTGGGTTTTGTTTAGAGCGGATCCTTTTGCTAAGAAGGATTGGTACGATATCAAGGCTCCATCAGTTTTCACCACCAGAAATGTAGGAAAAACTCTCGTCACTCGTACTCAGGGTACCAAGGTTAGGTTTTTATTTTTATTTTGCATTTCTTTCTATGTTGAAAATGCTTCCTTTTTATTGTAATGTTGGATTTTTGGATGTTTTGAACCTGAGAGAATATTGGGTATTTTCTAGATTCTTTTTAATTGCTTTACCTAGCTTAAGCTGGATCCTTTTCAGCTTTTACTGGAAGATAAACGAAAGTGTAAAGTTATGTATGTGTGTGTATATATATATATGTTTTGCTTATATTAGGTGGTAATTGCAATTTTTAGCTGATCCATGCTCATATTGAAGATTGTTTTGCATGCCCCTGATGTTATTTTTTGGGGTTGAAGTGCTGAATTATCGTTTTTTTTGTAGTTTAGTATCTTATATTAAGAATATTGGCTACTGAACATATAAGTTCTTGATTTGCCGAGGAAATCTTGTATCTGGTGCCATTTTTTAAATTCATGTTGCCCCTTCTCTTCATGGCGTGGACGATGCAACAATTGGTCCTGCTATGAATTCTTGAAAGAGCCTGAATGAAATAAGATCGTTTTTCGTCAATTATCTTTCAGTGGATTTGTTTGTTAGGAAACTTGAAAACTCATTGTTATTTTATATAAGTTTGCATATAATTAAGGCACAATGAACTTGGATCTGCTTGATAGTTTTAGTTAACGATTAACATATAGCAATAGTTTGATTTCATAGTATGTAAGTGGTGTGAAAACTTATCATTTACTTATTTAAGTTTGCATATCGGTAAGGCACATTGAACTTGGATCTACTTGGTACATTTAGTTAACATGTATTAACAGTTTGATTTCAAAGTATGCAAGTGGTTTGAATTTTGAACTTGGCTATTCTCTTGACAGATTGCTTCAGAAGGTCTGAAACACCGTGTGTTCGAGATTTCACTGGCTGATCTTCAAGGTGGTGATGAGGATCATGCTTACAGAAAGATCCGTTTGAGAGCTGAAGATGTTCAAGGAAAAAATGTTTTGACCAACTTCTGGGTATGCAAATATAAATAGCCTTATTCACTACATTATCTCAGTTGTTTTAGCAATAGAAATTAAAAGGTTTTTTTTTCTTTTCAATTTTCAGGGAATGAACTTTACCACCGACAAATTGAGGTCTTTGGTCCGTAAATGGCAAACCCTGATTGAAGCTCATGTGGATGTGAAGACAACTGACAACTACACGCTGAGAATGTTCTGCATTGGATTCACTAAGAGACGCCCGAACCAGGTTAAGAGGACGTGTTATGCACAGTCCAGCCAGATTAGACAGGTAATCTACCCTTATTTACTGCAAAGCATTTTAAGTACTTGTTACTGAATTTTCTTGACTTGTGTGCCAAAACGTCAAAGATTTCTGCGTCATGCAAACTGTGAATCCAATGATAACTGAGGGAAGTTGTGTATTATTCTGCAGATTCGCCGAAAGATGAGGGAGATCATGACTGCCCAGGCAACATCTTGTGATCTGAAGGAATTGGTTCAGAAATTCATTCCTGAGATGATTGGAAAAGAAATTGAGAAGGCGACATCTAGCATCTATCCTTTGCAGAATGTTTTCATTCGTAAAGTCAAAATTTTGAAGGCTCCCAAATTCGATCTCGGAAAGTTGATGGAGGCAAGTTTCTGACACCCATTCTCTCATACTTTTCAATAAAAATATTCCACAGACCCACTCTAGGGGATTTACCGGTTTAGATATCAAAGATACTCAATGATGTGCCATGTTAATTAATTAATTTATTTTGCTGTTGTTTTTCTTCATGTAGGTTCATGGCGACTACTCGGAGGATATCGGTGTGAAATTAGAGAGGCCTGCTGAAGAGACAATGGCCGAGGCTCCTGCAGAGCCTGTTGGAGCTTGAATGAAGAAGAGTACTCGACTTTGTCTTGTTTTTTATGCTTTAATGAGATTTTGTTGATTATTTTCCTTTTTGTTGGAAAACATGTAGTGTAGAGAAATTCTCCATGGTTTTGATGTCAAGGATACGATTTTGCTACTTAATTGAGTAGACAATATGTTACTCTTTGGTAGACTTGTATCATCATGATATGAATCTATGAATGTCTCAGATTCTGTATTAATATAAATTATTAAAATGTAGTTTTATGTAAGTACAAATTAGAAAGCCTACCTACTGAAGAGAAGCTAGGCAGATTTTCGCTTGTTTCTATGATCAGATTTTCTCTATGGTCATAGACTTGGGCTTCGTTTGCCATTGCTGTGGTCAAAAATGTGGACATGCGAAAATGTACGAAAATAGTAGGCAAATGCCCGTTTAGGTTGCTAAATGCAACCAAAAAACGGGGCCTTATACAATAACCCCATTTTTAGTATGATGTGTGTGAAATAACCTCAAATGGAATCACCAAAATCTCAGAAATGTAGAAGCGTAGAAATGTTTTACTATGGGAAAAAGCAACCTTTAATCCTTGAACTTGTTCCCTGATATTTTGGTCCTTATCAATAACTGAATTAATTCTGACAAAAAAATATTTAGGGATTAAGTTGGAAATAATTACTAAGTTCAGGGATTAAATGCTGCTTTATCCATTTTTTTTGAATGTCCAAATTATATCAGGAAGCAGACTTGAGAATATTGCATGTACCAGTTTCACTGAAATTGTAACTTTATGTCAATAGAGTTTCTTGGTGCTAATTCTTTATAAATAGCCCAATTATATTTTTTCGGTATTGTATTTATTTGAAGATATCACATCTAGGTTATAATTATGATAAGAAAACATGTATTTATAAATTTGATCAACTTATTTTAATTATCTTCGCTCCAATTGGAAAATAATATTCAATGTGTGAAAAAGTTCAATCAATACAATATTTGTGTGGCTAAATCTTAACATTTTGAGTATAGTGGTAAAACATATTAAATTCTTAAAGAAAGAACTCGTATTTAAACTTTAGAGGCAAATTTATTGGGCAGGACAGTAAAAAAAACCGAACATAAACAATAAAACGGATTTAAAAAGATACCAAAAATTTTAACACATTTTGAAGTTTAGGACCAAATTAAAAGGCCATGCTATAGTTTGGGGTTGATTGATGGAATTAACCCTTACAACCCGAGAGAGCGTCCCTATATAAACAACTAAAATTAGGGTTTTCGAGTATCTCCTCTCCTACACTTAAACAAACTAGTAAGGTGCCGACTGCTCTGCGCTTCTAAGCTAACAAGCAGAGTGTTGAAGCATGGCCGTCGGGTACTCATTTCTTTTCTTCAAATGGGTTTCCCTTATTTTCTTAAATCTGATCTGTTTTCTGGGCTATCTCTTTATTTTGTAATGCAGGAAAAACAAGAGGATTTCCAAGGGAAAGAAGGGAGGAAAGAAGAAGGCGTGAGTAGTGCATTTTTTCAATTGAATTTAGCTTAAATCACGCTCCGTGTAATTTAGAAACAGATCTGTTAGTTAAATACTGATTTTGTTGTTGGGTTTTCTTTAGAGCTGATCCTTTTGCTAAGAAGGATTGGTACGATATCAAGGCTCCATCAGTTTTCACTACCAGAAATGTGGGCAAAACTCTCGTCACCCGTACTCAGGGTACCAAGGTTGGTTTTTTATCTTGTATTTCTTTCTCTGTTAAAAATGCTTGCTTTTTATTGCAATGTTAGATTTTTGGATGTTTTGAACCTGAGAGAATGTTGGGTATCTTTCAGATTCTTTGTAAATTGCTTTACCTAGCTTTAGCTTGGACCATTTTTACCTTTTACTTGAAGAGGAACATGAGTTTAATGTTATATGTATATATACACATACATGTTATTTCCTGTTATAACTATATTAAATGGTAATTGCAATTTTTAACTGAGCCATGCTTATGTTGCAGATTGATTTGTATGCCCCTGATGTTATTTTTTTTGTGTTGAATTGCTACATTGCCATTTTCTTTTTGAAGTTTTATATCTCATTTTAAGAATATTGGCTACTGAACACATAATGTTCTTGATTTACTGAGGAAATCATTTGATTTCGGAGAATGCAAGCGGTTTGAATTTTGAACTTGGCTATTTTCTTGGCAGATTGCTTCAGAAGGTCTCAAACACCGTGTGTTCGAGATTTCACTGGCCGATCTTCAAGGTGGTGATGAGGATCATGCTTACAGAAAGATCCGTTTGAGAGCTGAAGATGTTCAAGGAAAAAATGTTTTGACCAACTTCTGGGTATGTAAATATAAATAGCCTCATTCACTACATTATCTCAGTTGTAGCAATAGAAATTTAAAGGTTTGTTTTGCTTTTCAATTTTCAGGGAATGAACTTTACCACCGACAAATTGAGGTCTTTGGTGCGTAAATGGCAAACTCTGATTGAAGCTCATGTGGATGTGAAGACAACTGACAACTACACTTTGAGAATGTTCTGCATTGGATTCACTAAGAGGCGCCCGAACCAGGTTAAGAGGACTTGTTATGCACAGTCCAGCCAAATTAGACAGGTAATCTACCCTTATTTACTGTGAAGCATTTGAAGTACTTGTTCCTTAATTTTTCTTGACTTGTGTACCAAAACGTCAAAGATCCTTGGTTTCTGCAGATTCGCCGAAAGATGAGGGAGATCATGACTGCCCAGGCAACATCTTGTGATCTGAAGGCAACATCTTGTGATCTGAAGAAATTGGTTCATTCATTCCGAGATGATTGGAAAAGAAATTGAGAAGGCAACATCTAGCATCTATCCTTTGCAGAATGTCTTCATTCGTAAAGTCAAAATTTTGAAGGCTCCCAAATTCGATCTCGGAAAGTTGATGGAGGCATGTTTCTAACACCCATTGTCGTACTTTTCAATAAAATTCCCACACACCCCGACTTAGGGGATTTACTGGATAAGATATCAAAGACTAATGTTTTGCGATGTTAATTTATTTGTTTTGCTGTTGTTTTTCTTCATTTAGGTTCATGGCGACTACACGGAGGATATTGGTGTGAAGTTAGAAAGGCCTGCTGAAGAGACAATGGCTGAGGCTCCTGCAGAGCCAGTTGGGGCTTGAATGTCGTTGAATTTGTCTTGTTTTTATGCTTGAAAGAGATTTTGTTGATCAGTTTCCTTTTGTTGGAAAAACTTGTAGAGAATTTCACCATGGTTTTGATGTTAAGGATATGATTTTGCTACTTGATTGAGTAGACAATATGTTGGTAGGCTTATATAAACATGATATGAATCTATGAATTTCTCAGTATATTATTATAAATTCTTAACATATTATAATTTATCCTTATATATTTATGCTAGACAGATTTTTAGCAGCTCACAATGATTGACCTTAAATGTTGATGCAATAAACCCCATCGTGCAACATTGATTGTTTCAATGATTAGATATTCCGGTTAGTTATAGTCCTATGCTTGCATTTTTATGATTTTTTATATGGGGATGAATGTAAGATTTTATGTAACAAATATAATTTATTAGAAAATTATTAGTAATATAATAGGAGGTATGATTTATTAGAAAATTATATTAATAATATAGTAGGGTATAAAATTAGATTATCAATAAAAATAAAAAAATATTTATATTAGAGGGAAATTAAAAAATTTATGGGGTGTTTCTTATATACTCTTGTCTAACAAATATTGTCAATTTTAAACTTTAATTATAATTATATTAAATATTTTAAATAATTAAGTTTTATTAAATATATATTTAAAATTTAATTAATTAGAACTTTTTTTTAATATATTTTTTTTATATTTTTTTTAATTATAAATTTTAAATTGTTAAATGTAAAATTGACCTCAAATAGTTGAAAAAATATGATTAATCAAAAGCCTATAAAGAAAATTTGTTATTTGAATGGACATTTCTAATTATAATTGTTGTTGATCACACCAACGCTAAAGTTTGTTGATATGATATTTAACTGGCTAAAATTTATTTATTTTTCTTAAAATTTTTAAATTTAAAAAATCTTAAAATAATGAAATTTATGAAATATTTAGAATTATAATTAATTCAATGATTATAAAAGAAAAATATACTTTGATTCATTATTTTAACTAAAATGAATTTGATTTTTTAATAATGAAAAATTTTAAAATTTTCAGCTTATTTTGTTTATATCTTGTAAAAAATTATTTGAATTAAATATTTGGAATTTTATAACCTATTATTTTTTAAGAATTATTTTAGAATTTGTTTGTTGCCATAGTTTAAGGACTCATTTGACCATGATCGCCTGTAGGTTAAAATGGAAGTGAATACATAAAAGCTATACTAGTTTGACATCGTTTACTAGAACAGATAAAAGTGCTGGAGGCAGCTTATTAACTGGATTACATCAGAGGCCTAATTCTTACAATGTTTCTACAAGCTACAAGTAACGATTTCCTCTAAAAAAGATCCTAAACATAATCATACCAGGAAAATTCCGGAACAACAGGCTTTCTTTTGTGTTTGCATGTGCATGTGCATGTGCACGTGCACGTGCACGTGCATGCTGGCCTCAGTCAACACTACTAGGTCTTGCACACCCACAAAAACAAGCCTTCTTTTGCCTTCCACTCCGTCTTCCACCGCTGTAGATGAAGTCCCTCAAGAGGACACCCGTTCGGTTCTTCCCTTTGCTCTTCCTTTCATCTTCCAGTTTCAGCATAACATACTCAATGCTCTGCACCTCGAACTGCAACCTTCCGATCTTTTCAGACCCTTTTTGTGCCTGCTCACGCACTTTCTTCATGTTGCCATTTCCGGGCTCTTCCAACTCGGTTGTGCTTGTCCCATCGAAAGATGAAGAACAACTGCCTTTAACATCCTTGACCAATTCACCGTTGGCATTCAACAACTCCATGATTGCATCCTCCACCTCTTGCAATTGCTCTTTAACCTGTCCGTACTCTAAATCGAAAGCCTTATTCTTCTTCTTGATCTCCATTCTCTTTTTCAGCTGTTTCACAGTTGTTTGGAGGGTCATTAATTTATGAGCATCAGAAGAAAGTCTTTCTAAGAACCTTTTGCTTTTAGCTCTTTTCTTAGCCTCTCTAATGCTGGTAGAAATCTCCAGCTTATCAATGCTCAGCTCCTTCTCCACCAGTATTCCCAACGAGCTATCAGTTTTCGACTCTACATCGTTCAACTGATGAGAAGCAACGATCTCCCCAGGTATGATTGCCCGTTCTTGCATGTCATTGAGTTTCAAATCAACACCATATTCATGCTCCCATAGCTCGAGCATTTGATCATCAGCTGTGCCTGTCTCTCTCCTGCTCTTGCTTCTGTATAATGAAGAATCGGAGACTTGATCAAGGGAAATATCTTTCAACAATAACCCATTTCTCCTTTCAGGAATTTCGGGTTTCATCTTCTTTGATTTGAGATCCTGAGCAAGCTCATCACCAACTTGCATAGTTTTCATCCTTTCTTGATACGGAGGCTCAATGTCGTTAGATGGAGCTTTGATTTCATGGCTGTTCTTTTACTTTTTTGCTTCACAAGCCTGTTCATCTCTTCCACTACTGCCTTTTCAACTGCTTTAAGTCTCGTGTGCATCTCCTGCAAGTCTGAAATCCCAGTTGTCAGAAAAGCCTCGGTGCTCATTTCATGAAGTTCATCAGCCATTTCCACATCCTGGTAGAATATAAGAATGTGCAAATGCAATTAGAAAGGTAGAATATAAACATGTACAAATGGAAATATCGTGCAAATATCAAACTTGGATTTTAAAAATGCTGAGTTGTTTCAATCATATATATTCCCTAAATATATATATGAAATTACCTTATCTTCATCATCATTCGGGACACAAAGCTTTGGCTGAATAAGGGCATTGTGCTCAAGAGATGTTATATACCATCTCTCAATGAAGCTATGACGGGAACATAGGCAGACATCTGGACCTTCAATCCTCCGATTTCACTTTCCAAGAACTCGACCCTTTCCTTCATCTGTCCTATTTGTGCACACTTTATAGCATTTTCTTCTTCAAGAGTCCCACAAACTTCAGTAAGCTCATTTACTTTGTTTTCGAGTAGAACTTCACAGATGGCAGAAGCTTGGAAATCAAAGTAAAATGATGCAGCCTCAGCCTCCCATAGCTCAAACTCATTGCTTCTCTCTTGCAGCTCTAGACTCAGGTTTTCTCCATGCATCTTTTGTTCTTTAATATCATTACGTAATGCAACAACTTCGGAACCCAAACCGTCATTTTCTTCACGAAGGTGTTCAATTTCCAATTTCTGTTCTACACTATCTTCGGACAGTTCACGAATCCGCTTCTCCAAATTTTCTCGAATCTCTTTAGATTCCTCACATTCCATCTTCAGTTCTTCATTCGATTCGTGTGCAGCCTGAAGCTTTCCATCCACTTCCAAAAGCTCAATGGTCTTCTCTCTAAGCAAATCATTACCCATAACAATTTGATGGTCTAATTGGTGGTTTAAATTTTTGACAGCAGATAGTTCCCCGTGCAACTTTTCAACAGTTTCATTCAATTCCAAAATTTCAGCTTCTTTCTTCTCCAACTTCTCCTCCAATTTTGCAATTTCAACTGCTTTCTCAGCACCAAAGGTCTCTAAAATGAGAGAGAGACTACTAAGGGCTACTGCTTCTTGTAGGGCAATACTGTTCTCATCTTCAAGAATAAGCATATCCTCTTTGAGGTCCGAAAATTTCTTGAGCAAAATCCTGTTTTCTTCAAGCTGCTTGGAATTCTCCTCTTCTAATAGTAACCAAGTTCCATGCATGCTCTCCAACTCTCCACGTTGACTCTCCAATTCGGCATTTAATATTTCGTTCTCCATCCTTCCATCACGCACTTCCAACATCAACTGCTGGTTCATCTCTAGAAACTCCTGCTTGTCTTTCAGCAGCATTGCATTCTGCTTTTCCGCAATCTCAAACTTATACTCAAGGGCTTGCTTTTCTGACACAAGTTCACTGCCCTCAAATTTAAGTTGTCCAATTAAAGTTAACAGAACTGAGTTCTCAACTACCAGCCCTTGCTTCTCCTCCTGGTTTCTCGATAGTGAAGTCTTTAGGTCTTCAACATTATCCAGAATGCAAGAAAAGGAATTTGATCTGATTCAATCATATCCTGTTTTCTGTTAACAGGATCAAACTGAAGAGCCCTGAAAACTAAATAAATCCCGGATCTTAGTTTTTCTATTTCATCCAATAGGAATTCACCTTCTATCTGCTGCTCAAGATTTTCACTCTCCAACTCTCTGATTAGCTTATCTGACAATTTGGATGCCTCGACATGTTTCTGACATTCAATCAGCAGCGACAAATTTTTTTCCTCAAGATCTTTTACGATTTTTTGGAAGATGAAGATCTCAACCTGAGCCTTGACAGCTTTATCAATCTCTTCTTCGAACTCTTTCTTTCGGAACCTACTTTCTTCTTGCAGTAGATGGACATGGTTTTCTAGATCTGTTAACCGAGATTCACTTGACTGAACATAACTGGCACGCTCTTTTTTTCCACACTGAGGGAATCCCGTAGTTGCTCCACCTGAGAGAGTGTTGATTCTTTCTCCTTCTCCAGGTCGGAATATTTTTCCTCCAGTTTATCAAATTGGAATTCCAGGATGCATAGCCTCTTTTCAACAGTCTCTAGCTTCGAGATCAGGCTCTTTCTTTCACCTGCCAGACTGGATTTCTCATTTTTGAGATACTGGCAAAATTCTTCTAAGGTCTTTGACTTCGATCTCAAGCCTTCAAGCTCGATATTAGCACAAGAAAGGGAACTTTCCAGCATTGTGTTTTTCTCCAAGAGCTTCTGCATATTCTCAGTCATTTTCTGTAACTGAGAAAGAAGGGTGGATTTCTCAGCGTCAAGGGAAGATTTTTCTCCCCGAAGAAATTCACGGGACTTCTGTAATTCCTCAGACAAGCTCCCTTGAACCTTCCAATTTTCCATTCAATTCCGACAGTGAACTTCTCAAAACTGCATTCTTCTCCATAAGGTCATCCATGCTTCTAAGTTTCTCACAAAGAACCTTGGTCTCACCCTGTTGCTTACTGCATTCCTCCTTCAGCTTTGTGTTCTCATCTCGCAAAGCCTTCAACGAGGATTCTAGACATTCTGGATTTAAACCTACAGACAGCAGCTGCTGAATTAATGCCTGGTATGCGCTACTCAACACATCGATTTCATCCTTCAATTTGTCAACCTCTTGCTGGAGGATATTACTTCGTTCAATTTGTACTGTAACCTCACTTTCAAGTTTTTCCTTCAGTTCCTTCAAGCCGAAAATTTCATCTTCCAAATTCTTTATTGAAACGGCAGAACTGTTTAATTCATTGAGGCTTCGATTTTCATCCTGCACTTGCTGAATATCTTCCTCCAATTTCTGGTTGTTTGCTTCCAACTCCTTCAACTTTTGAAGCTTATTTAGAAGCTCCGATGTCAAAACTCTATGCTCCTCCTGAGATTGCGCATTCAACTTTTGTAATGTTTGCAGTGTAGCTTCGACTTGCACAAACCGTAAATGCTCTTCCTGCAGTGATTTCTGAAGTTTCTCCAACTCATGTTGCTTCTCCAAAAGTTCTTGATCCTTGAATGCTATTTTCTGCACCAGATTATCAGCCTCTGCTAGTAGAGATTGATTCGACTTCTCCAGCAGAACACGCTGTTCTTCCACATTCCTCAAATTTTCAGCATTGACTAAAATCTCGCTGTTTAATCTTTTTGAATCCTCTTGGGCGCAAGAAAGTTCACTCTCCAACCTGGCAATTGTTTCCAAGCACTGCTCATACCGGCGAGCCACAGTATTTTTCTCTTCTTTCAGCTTAGCAAGAGCATCTTTTAGTGCTTCAACTTCGCTTTCAGCTCTTTCAATTTGCATGTTGAGCATTTTTGCATTATCTTCAGCAAGTGAGATTTTATTTTCTAACGAAGATATCATCTCAAGACACTGCTTGTATCGAAGAAGACCAGCCTCCTTTTCAGCCTCTAATCTAGAAAGCCCTATCTTAAGATTCCGAGCTTCAATTTCTGCTTTGAAAGCCCTCTCATTAAGTCCTTTTGCGTCCTCTTGGGATTGGGAAATAGTATTCTCCATGCTGGATATTCTTTCCAAGCACTGATTGTACTGATGAAGACCAGCATTTCTCTCAGCTTCCAATTTATTTAGGCTTCCTTCAACACTTTGATTTCAATTTCAGCTTTGCTGGCTAATTCGTCAAGATTCCCAACATACTTTTGTGCTTCGTTAAGTTCACTCTCCAGGCTAGATGACTTCTTTAAACTCTGCTGGTACTGCAGAAGGACATCTTCCTTTTCAGCTTGAATCTCGGCAAGAGATTTCTTCAAGAATTCTACTTCGGTTTCAGCTTTACCTGCACGTTCAGACTCCGAAATAACTTGATTCTTCAGATTTTTATTCTCAATTGATAACTGAGAAAAATCACTCTGCACATTTTCCTCAGCTCCACCACCATTTGCCCCCTTCGTTCTTCCTTCGGCAATGTTGGCATTTGGAGGCACTTTCCCAGACTCAAATATATCATTCAACTGCTTTAAACCCCTTTTGCTTATTCTGGAGTTCTTTAGCAAGTCATCTGAATCAAAGAATGCACAAATTTGGTGTGACGTTTCCGGTGTGCAAGGCTCAGCCTCAGGGCCTAAGAGCCTAAGGGTAATTCATCAGCCAGTACGAAAGGAACCTGGTTGGGGAAGGCTTCAGCCATGGCTTTCTGGGCATGGCGAAGCTCCCCTGTTGCATGGTTATACCTCTCTGCTAATGCACGGTAAGCCCTATAAAACTCCTCAACTAGTTTCATGAGCTCCGGCCGTTTTTTATAGTACATTTCAGCTCTTCTTGCAAAAGAATCCGCATCTTCTTCAATCAGTTTGATCATTGCTTTAACTTTAGAATCCATATCTGTCAAAACAGAATAATTCAAGTTGAGGAGACGGACCAAAAGATAAAAAAATATAAATGAAAAAAAGAAAATGATACTTATGCAAACACAGTAACTCAATCATGCACACATCAATTCTGATATTGGAATATCACCTTTTTTATTGTACATGATGACCATACAACAGAAATTCAAACCGGAAAAAGAGAATGGAGCAAATATAGATCTAAGTGAACTTTTAACATTTCACTATGTTATGTCAACCCATATGCTGATATATATATATCATCCTAAACAGATGCAGCTAAGTATTTAGAAAGAAAAATCATACGTGTAAGATTATCCTGAAGCCATTTAGAATTCTTCGGGCTAATATGGCTGTCCCACCACCAGGAATACAAGCGTCTAGACTCCGAATGTGACAAAGTTGCCATTATTCCAGCAAAGAACAATAGTGCAATCAGTTTCGACTTAGTGGAAGCCTGGTCCTAATACCAGTCACAAAAGCTCAAGTAATGGATCCAGGCCAGAATAACACAAACTAGTCTATTCGACTACTCTATTATCTCTCCAAAACAAAGCACTTAGAGATCTGTATTCCGAATCCCTTGCACCTATACAAACAAGATAATCAAGTTAATCTACTCCGAATGCATTCAGAAATTCAAACGAAGGCTCCAAAAGCCGATAATCCATATAGTTTAAGTTACCTACTTAGTCAAGATCACTCCAATGGTATGCAATACTGACTCTTTTCGAGTTTTCGAAGTTAACAGGCACTAATCCACTGAAAAGAAAAGGATCATATCAGATCTTCAACTTTATATACAATCAATTGAACAAATAGAAATGCAAGGAATTCAAAGCAAAAGATTCCCAAAAGGCAGCATATAATATACAGAATTTGTACTTGCAGTGAAAGTGAATCAACAAAAAAGAATCAAAATTATATAGAAAAAAGAAAGTTTTGTTTGGACCCAGTGGTCCAAATTTACAAAAGGAATTCATCATAGAAATCTACAATAAAAAGCAAAAATCCTGGGTTTTTTTTTTTTCTTTTTGGAAAGAAAATTCATGAGCTTTATGTAAGAGTGGTCTCAAAAAGGAAGGAGAAAAGAATCATATGAACAAGAGTAGTCATAGAATGAAACACCAGAGTTGCAAAAAGGAAGAAAATCTGGTAAATGAACTCTAATCACCAAAAAAAAAATGTACCTTTTCAACAAAAAGCATAAACTTTTAAGTAAATTGCAATCAACAAAATCAGAAAAAAAGAGAAAAAAAGAGAGACCTTTCAGCAAAAACATGAACTTTAAGCAAAAGGGTAAGTAAAAAAATCTGCAAAATAACAAGTCTGATCAAAAGTTTGGATAAAAAACATACCAAAAACACATAAAAAAATCTGGGAAATGGGATTTTGATGATCAGCAGCTGTGATAGTAAATCTCCAGCCGCATCTATTCCAAAGTCACCCCATTGTTGCCTCTTACAAACTCTCTCTAAACTTCAGCTTTTCTCTCTCTCAAATGAGTTCTTTGCATTATATTCTTAGATTTGGCAGAGAGAGAAAGAAAAAAGTAAAAAGAGAAGAGCAAAGTAAACAAGGTGAGTTATTTATGAATTTTATTTTATTTATTTATTCCCCTCTCTGTAAATAGTAATTTGCATTTAAGGAGAAGACTAAATGAGACATTGCCATTGTTCAGATTAAAGTTGAGAAATGGAACTTTAATTGTGGGAGAGTTTTAAGGGGATTTTGGTCAATTGATCATGCTGACGTGGGATGAGTATTGGATTGGATTGGAATAAATTAATTGGATTAAAATAAATTGAGTTAATCATTAAATGTGTTATATTTTATAATTAAGAAATTTTTTATAATGATATAATACTAATTATTTTTAATTTAAATTTTAATAATTTTTATATTTTGTATTACATTGTATCTTTTTCATATTTTTTTATTCATTTTCAGAAAACTATCTATTATTATTATCTAAAGTTTAAATTATTTAATTTTTATTCTATAACTTAAATTTTATTTAAAATTATTTCAAGTCAAAAATTATGATTTTTTTGGATGGATTTGAATTTTACTCTCATTACCGTTGATGTATTCTCTAAGGTTTTACTAGTTGGAAATGAAAATTATATGACTATTTTGCCCTTGCTTAAGATCTCAATCATCAATGTTTTCTTGGTTTTTGGACTCCAAGAGTGTAAACTAATAACAAAATTTACATTTATATTTAAATAATTAAAACAACAACAATACAAAACTTTGATTTTTATATTTTACTTTTTTTTTCATTATATATTTAGTTTAAATTAAAAAGTTTATTAATAGATAAAAAACTAATAAAAAGATTAAAATTTGGTGTTGAGACTTAAATTGTTTAATAAAATATAAATCCTCAACAATTACTAAATATGAACTTTAACCTAATAAAACTCAAATTTAGGACATCTAGATTCTTGGACTTAACTATAAAATTCAACCAAGATCTAATTTTTTTTTTCAAAACCAAATAATAGCCATTAAATGCATATTCACAGACAATTATTCAAATTTATTAGACAAAATTTTTTTTATAATAAATATTATAAATATTTAAATTTTCATTTCATTATTTTATTTTTTTTCTTATTTTTTATATAAAAATTATAATATCATTAGTTATTAATCTAGTAAACTAATAACAAAATTTACGTATAATGAGACTTAAATTGTAATAAAACATAGAGTAGGAATTTAAATATGATATTTATAATAATTAAACTCAAATTTAGGACATCTAAATTCTGTCTTAATATAAATTAAATTAATTTGTAATTATATTTTTTTAAAAATTAAAACCTAGACATTAAATAAATATTCAAACAAATTATTCAAATTAATGTTACAAAATAAATTTTAAAGATAAATATATAAATATTTCATTTTCATAATTGCTATTTTCTTTCTGGTTTTTTATTAAAAACAAATAATTGCAACAGTTGGTAATCTTTCAAACAAATCAAACCTTAATTAAACCTTAATATAATGATAATCTCTGTTTAAAGAATTAATTAATAAACAGAAGCAAATGAATATATTTCCCTCTATCTAAATTAAACTAATTTGTAATTATAATGTTATAAATAATTAAAACCTGGCATGTAATAAAAATATAAAATAAATATATCCAAATCTATAATGGTTAAAAGAAAACCATTCAAATTAAAGATAATTCATTCATATATATATATATATATATATATATTATCAATGTTAGAGTTTGTGATCTGAATATCATATTGATTCGATCCAAGAAGTTCACAATAAAACCTACTTGATGAAAAAAGAAATAAAATTAAAGAAAAATTGGGATCAACTATGGATGCGAAGGAATCGAGTTAAATCTTGTCGCACCCCTCAAATTCATACAAAACTATACTTCTACGATTATATTTTCGTTTAAAGTAAAAAACTCTGTTAGACTAAGTAAGTTTACTTTGTAATCAAATATTCATTCTACTAAGAATTAAGATTTGAATATAGTTGATTAAGTACTCATAAATCGTGCTTAGTCACAAATCTCTTATGTCATTATTTTTATTGACATTAGTGAAATTTCTCCTCACCTGTCTGTAAAAATAAAGGACAAACCCAAATCAAAACTAATAAACACAAAATTTATGTTAATTGTTAATTTAGATGGTTTAAACCAAATAACAACAAATTAAACTCATACCAAAATTTAAAATACAAAATTTAAACAAATTTGAACTAAATCTACAAAATTGTTTATGCAATAATATGGATCTCTAATTATATTTTATTTTGATATAACTACTTATAAAAAATATTTTATATATATATAAATAAAGTCAAACGTCCAACAAACTTCAAAAGTCAACCAAACACTAATTCAATTTTAAAAATAAAAAAATAGCTTAAAATTTTTTAAAATTTATAAAATATTTTTGAGTTTTTAATAAAATATTTTACCTGAATAAAATAAAAAAATGATTTTAAAATTTTAGCACAAAATTAATGACCTCATATCCAAATCATTTACTATTCCACATATAATCGATTAATGAATAAATTTTATAGATACTTTATATATATAAAATGTTTTCGTTTATCAACATTGCGAATACAGTAAAATCTAGTTTATATGTAATACATTTATATTTTGATAAGGTATCGAAACCTTTATATACAGTTTCAAACCATTGAGTCGAGGGTGTGTATGCTCAAAAATTCATTTCCCAACGGCTTCAAACACATCCTCAACGGTCAAAAATTTTATTGTTCGTCATTTCACACTATAAAATGAAAGTTGTTCACTTGAAGAAGTTAAATGATAATAACACAAACGCTTCATGAACATAAGAGAAATATTTTGAGTTATTTATTTCTTTATTTCCCTTGTTAATATTTTAAACGACTTAATCGATCTTGAAATTTTTTTAACTTTAACCATTTGTGAAAAACCTAAAATTATCTAATAGATTAACCAATTTTGTTTTGGTTTGTTTGTTTACCAAAATCAAACCTTGTAAAGGGAGAGGTTCTAGACATATGTAGAAATTTAAATGAACACAAACGAACAAACTTAAACCATTGTAAAAGATAGGGGTTGTACAAGCCATTTGTTCGCTTTTAATTAAAAAAACAAAAATTCAAAGTAGTGAATTGTGAAAATAAATAAGTGATGTGCTAAGGTAGTGGATGTAGACTTGGTTTAGAAGTTAAACCACTCTAAAATCCTATGTTAAAATGTCTATTTTTTTGATTTAATTATTGACAACATAAATTAACCAATGATCACGAATTTAAACAAACCAACTAAATCGAATTATTGTCTCATTGCAATAATATGGACCACAAGCAAACCAAACAATTGGAAGAAAATAATAGGCCTAATTATATTATAAATAAAAAATTATATAATAAAGTACTTGTCAATGTCATTTTCTTAAAAAATGATGATTTATTTGCATTAGGATTTTGGATTACGTTTGTTCCTTTATTAAGGTAGCTTGCATCTTTTCAATGGTGGGCCTCTAGAAATGGTGCCACTTTTGTTACATTATAAAAAACAACCTTTATTTTATTATTTTTATTGAAATTTTTTCATGTTTGATCACCACATAAACTTGTGATTATATTTGAAATTGAATCGAAATAAAATTTTTAATATTATTTTTATTTATAAAATTTAAACTCAAAATTTTATTTGAAAAACATTAAATTTTAATATTATTGACATAGCATCATTTTACGTTTAAATAATATGTACATAAATATTATATATATCTAACACAAAAATAAATAGATGTATTTAATTTTTAAAATATATGCAATTGTATCAGAAACCAAGGTTTCATGTACACAACTGAATCAAAATCAAAATTCCATAAATATAATTATATCGTATGACACATTTAATCAGAGTTTATATGTAATATTGATATTTATCCATGATATTAGTTGGACCTATATCAAGGTAAACATTCAATTTTAAATTACATTTATAGTATCTTATAGTTACCAATTAAGCGATGAATGTGATAATTATTTTTTAAAATTTTGAAGTAATTATAAATTATAATTATTTAAACATTAATCTTAAATTTTTAAAATGTATATATTAAGATAAATTATTTTTCAAATAGAATCACCTAAAGATTTAATAATATTTCTTTTTTTAAAAAAAAAAACCTGGGCATAAAAACTATTTGAAAAGATTAGGATGCAAATTGACCCAACTTAAACTTAAATCCTAAAGTACCTACTATATAGAAATATTAAATATTGAGTTTATTTAAAGTTCTTTTTAGAAAATATTAAAATTTTGATCCAATTATTTTAAAAATGATTTAAAAATTATATATATGAAAAATAATTTAATTAGTATTTTATTTTATTTTAAATAATTTAGAATTATATGTTTAAAAATTTATAATTATATCATTAGTCTTTGAGATTTTTAATCTTTATTAATTAATTTAATGATCTTAATCCTGTGCTCATCGTTAGTGGTGTTGATCAATGATACAACCACATTTAAGCTTCTGATAAAACTGCCCCTAATAAATCGGTGGTTCCACCATTAATTTTGGGCAAACTTTGGCATATCGGTTGAGAAAAATTAAATTAATGTAGGAATTTTCAAAAAATAAAAATTAAAAGGTAGTCCCGAATTCTTTTCCAACAGCGGATTTCAAAGTTGAATATAAAAAAAAAAGGTAATAATGGGAAAAAAAGAAGAGGATAGATATAGATGAAGAAGATTTGATGTAATATGTAAAAATTAAACATGATTACATAAGGGAAAGTGAATTTGAGAACTATAATAATGATTTTCTAGTTAAAAATTTGAATTTTTTATTATAATTATTTGTTCTGATCTGAACTTAATTTTTTAAAATAAAACTGCTCATTTTTTTTTGGTTCCAAACCACTTTTGGCCAAACTTTGGTTTCAAATCAATTAATTTTGAATGAAGTGACTTTTTAAATATGGATGTGCATAGAAATAGGATGGATTTTTTTAGACATCAGACAAGGAGCGATCATGGTAACTACTTGTCCCATTCCGTCTCACTATATAAATTTATCATTCTAACACTAAACAGACACATTAAAAGAGAAATCTTTGAAATATAATATTTTAAAACATTTGAAATATAAATAATTTGAACATCGAACTTAGATTCTCTAAAATAAAATTTTTTTTTTATTTTATTAAAATGTTTAATTTTAAATGACACTTTTTAAATTGCCATCCCATATTTTTTTTTAAATAGTAAAAAAACAAGTTGAAAAATCAGGTAATAACCAATATCTCTTATTTTATTGTATTATTTTCTTTTAAATTTTCTAGTTAACTATTAAGAGGGTAAAAATTGTTTGAAAAATGATTTTTTTATTTTTTATTTTATGTTTAAATAATTAGAGAAAATCTTTTTTTTTAATTATGATTTTAAAGAATAGAAGAGATAATGACTAAACATAGACCTTGACTCTAAAATTACATGTGAATAAGGGATGCATATGGGACTCACTAGAATGACTTGTTAATTTTTTAAAAATTTAAATTTTAAACTAATAAAATGATAAATTTAATATAAACGTTCGATACATGCCCATATTTTATTCATAACACTAAATTCTAACTTTAAACCTTAATTAATTGTGGAAGAAATAAAAAGGGGTTGATTCAATTAGATTCATGGAAGTGGTAATAATTTTTAAGATTGATAATTTATAATAGGCTTAAATATAAAATAAGTGTCCAAATTATGTCTTTTTTTTTGCAATAGGTGTCATTTTGGTTGAAATAACATCCCTTTTATTTTGGCACTTTTAAAAGTCAACCGAGGCATGCTCACTCATTCACTAAAAATAAAACTTTAACCCAAAAAATAAAACTTTAAACACCTATTTTAACTAAAAAATATTTTAAGCTCATATTGCAAAAAAGAGATTTATTTCATAGTTAAGCCTTTATAATAAAACAAAATAAATGATGAAGTAAAACATATCAATTATAAAGCGGTAAAGATTTTAATATGAGAAAAAATATTTTGTTAAACTCAGCTTTTTCTCCATTTATAATGCTAAAAATTAAATTTTGGGCTCTAATTTTAAATTTTAAATTATAAACCCTAAAAATACACTCTACAACTAATTTCGTAAACTTTAATCTTAAGCCCCAACCTTAAACTTAAACTCTAAATCTAATATTTTAATATGAGAGTATAGATAAAAATATTGAAAAGAGATAGAGAATTTTTATTCAATTGTAATAACATATTCTTCCCACTTTATTGCCATCCCAATTTGCACATAATAAAAAACCAAGTTGAAAAATCGGGTAATAACCAATATCTCTTATTATATTATATTATATTATATTATATTATTATTGTAAATTTTCTAGTTGGTACATTGTTTGCAATGATTTTTTTTTATGGTCCAAGTCTAAAAATCAATGGTGTAGAATTAATAATATATCCCCACATGACTGATGACTAAACATAGACCTTGACTCCAAAATTACAATATTACATGTGAATAAGGGATGCATATGGGACTCACCAGGACGACTTGTTAATTTCTGGGCACTACATGAAAACTAATAAACATGATACGATATATATATCGTATTCATATATAGATTTTAATGCGATTAATTCATATAATAAAACCAGTTGGTTCAATTAGATATGGTTTATGATCATTCATTCAGGGTTTACTTAAAAGAATAGTTAAAGGTTTAGTGTCATTTCACATCCCTTTTCAAAGGCACTATTGATGCTCACTCACCACCAAAGCTGCACCCATGCTTTGAAGACACTATAGATTATCTAACCCACCGACACTTTGGTCTTTTATTATAACTTATTTCTGTTTAATTATCAGTATTCGATTAATTAGACAATTAATTTAAAAAAATTTTAAAAATTTAACATTTTATTTGAACCTCTTTAACTCAATTTTTTCATTTTTGCTGATGGTGTTATTTAATTAATAGTATTTTGCCTATCCAATTTAGTAATATTAAGATATAATGAGCCTTTTTAAACTTAATTAGAGAATAGAGTATACATTAGCTAAGATAAGAGACAACCAGAACAAACTAAAGACAAAGTAATATATTAACACTAGGAAACCAATTGAAAGAAACTACTTATTAGTTTAAGCGTCTCATTTACAACACCAAAATTTAAATATTTAACATTATTTAAGTGTCTTATTTCGCTGGATCAACTTATTATTGATATCTTTCCTTATAGTTTAGTCTCTCTTTAATCCCATATGTTTGTAATAAACAACACGTATACTTGAATTGTCAGATTTATCTTAGGTCGGCAAAAGAAAAAAAGATTGTCTTCTCTGAATTTATTGGGTTGGAAAATGTAGATGGCAGTGCAGGTAAATGGTGGATGTAATTGGGAAGACTTTTGGGGTTCATAATTCATACTTTCAACATCCACTAACCATACTTACAACTTTGCCTACGGAATCTGAAAAGACAAAGGCAAAATGGTGAAGAAAAGTGGGTGGAATGGGGCAGCCCCGACAAAAAGATAATGGTTCCAGATTGTGTTATCGTCTTGTAGCTTATACCTATTGTTTGCAGTTTCATCCACTTTAAAGGTTCTGAAAAGAGCTCATCAAAAGGAACAATTATTCTTCTGTAACAATGAAAATAATTCAATTTGTATATGCAAATGAAACTGAAAAAAAGTTGTAGTGTGATTTTTAAAGAGAAATATATACATGATTAAAACGTTTATGATTTAATTATCAATAAAATTATTTTTTTCGAACAAAAAAATTAATGTCGTTTTCTAAGTTATCTGCTAGCTAAAAGTGTTTATAGATTAGGCCGGATATATATGTGAACTAAAGTATGAGTTATATTTTGATATATAAATTGTGTAAAATTTAATAACTTTCAAAACTATAAAATTTGAAATCCCTAACACTAAATAAAACTTAAACTTTAAACCCTGTTTAAATAAACTTATTTTATATTTGTAAAATAAACCCCTAATCTAAATTTCAAACTTTCAAAAATTGTTTATTTTCTTTTTAAATTTGATAATTTGATCTGAATATAAACTTTAAATTTTATTTAAATCTGTTTATATTTGTGAATTATTAATCTGAACAATTTTAGTTTTTTATTTTTTACATTAAAAATCACTAAAGAAAAATTAATAAAGATGAAAAAAAATAAAATAAATAATTTTAAAAATAATAAAAATACTATTATTAGACTAAAACAAAAAGATAAAAATTATCAATTAAACAACACATTAAAAAAATGACTTTACTACTGGTAAAATCATAAAATGTCTTTAAAGTTTGTGAACTAATAAAGATGTCCAAATTGAAAAAACTAGATAACCAAATAATTTATTTTGATCAGATCCAACCTTTTTTAAAAGAAAAAAACATATTAAAATAAAAATAAAAAAGTAAAATCAAATAAATGGTCAAATTTAAAAAATGAAAAGCATATTATAAAAACAAAAAAAACACCACCAAAATAAACAAAAAAAAAAAAACATTTTCCTTGGTTCAGCTATATTCATCACTTTCCTTGGCATGGAAAGGTGTGAATTCTCTAAGTTAAACCATTTTCAGATATTAAAGCTGTTTTCATCACTTTGTTGAAGCCACGGTGCATCCCACAAGCAAGACAATGCCTAATGATTCACACACTGTTTTCCTCGGTCACGGGAAAGGATTTGTTTCTAATAATGATTGTGTCCTTTAAATATGATTTAATTTAACTCGATTAAAAAAAACCAAACTAATTTTGGTGTAATATTGGTTTTAATATTACTTAAATAATTAAGACTTTTGGTATACTTTTATACATTAAACTTTAAGCATAAAAATTAACAGGATAAAACTTTGGAGAATTAGAAAGACAACCAAAAAACCAAACTCATAAATACATCTTTAAGTTTTAAAAGTAGAACAGTAACAAAATAAAAATACAAGAAAATCAGAACAAAGTAATATTTTGCCATTCCTATAGTAGCACTTAACATAAATCTTTCCCAAAAGCTTACTTTGTTAGGCCATCTTGAGCTTAGAGGGTGGAAATCAAGTAAATGAAGTTGCCCAAAGTGAAATGCCCTGAGAAAGATGACCCTTAGACCCACCAGACACCTACCTAGTCCATCTATTGCTAATCGTGTTTGGGACAATTGGAGAATGGACCATTTCAAAGTTTTAGGTTCTTCTTGGAGAGTATATAAAAGATAAGGCTTAGATAATTAGATAGCCCTCTTGAACTCTATCATTTCTTTCCATTTCATCTTCTACGTTCTCTTCTTTTGTTAAAAGGAAGATCCATTTCACCCGATATGCGTATTTTTGATTTTCCAATGGATTTACATCTTTCATTAATGGAAATTTTTGATGTAATGAGTAATAGCTATGGTTGTTTGCTATTCAAAATTCTTGTTTAGGCAGTTCATACCATCCATACATGGTGTTTTGAGCTAAGATTTCAATTCTTCCATGTTTCAGCAGTAGCATATTGTTCTATCTAAATTTTATTCTTTTCCCTACCGTTTTTCCAAAAACATGACTATATTCATGGTAACGGGGTAGGTTTTTGTCCGTCCCGACCCGAAATTTTAAAGTTTCAACTCGACATTGATCTGTTTCGAGTTTAATATGTTCTATACTCGACCCGATATAATAAAAGTATAATTGAACTTTAAAATTTTAATAAAAAATCTGACCGACATCGAAAAATAAAACATCAAATATAATATATAAAAATATATAAATATATCGAGATGCGACGTAGTGAGGAATTTTTATCCTAAACCCGAATTGACTTAATTCTTTCCAAAACCTACCATAAACCCGAAATTCAAGAAAAAAATTTTAAATTGTTCACATCAGATCAGATTCAGATAATTTTATCATTCCTACATTACTTGGGCTAAAAACAAAGATTAATTATCGAATCACGTCATCATTGATTAACGGTTATACGATGGTGCCATCATATGGGATAAAAACAAAGTTTTAAATACCACTTACAAAAGGAAAATGTTTAAATACTCACCTGAAAAAATATATAGTTTGAAGGTCAGTTTGAGATTCAAGTCAAAAAGTAAAATATACTTTTAAGTGAAAAAAACTCTAAAGAAAGAAAGGTAATGGGATGGTACACATCAATTTTATTTTTTTGCACTTTCGGTTTTATATGATTTTATCATGATTAATTCGAACTAATCCGCGTCACATGCTTAGTTATAGTGGACAAGTCTTCCGACGAAAATTTTCTGCATACACCAAACCTTAAACTTAATGCATGCTTAAGTTATACCAAGCTACTTATTACTTAAACTAATTCTAGTAATTACATCAATTTTATTTATCGACTGTGCATAAAACGATACATTAATCATAACTCCTCTATCACCGATTACCTAGAAGTAGAACTCGTACGCACTGAAGTTTCAGAGGAAACTTCACAACGTAAAAGCAGTCAAAAAAGGCAAAAAGCTTCCACCTATTACCTAGCAATAGCACTACTTTTTGTTAACAAGGATGAAAAAGCACAAGTTTTGAAGAAGCAAAGCAACTACTCTGAAGTTGCATGTAGTGAGTTTTAACCAAGGTCCTTGGAGTTTCCAAGCTGCCTGAAACCGACCAACAGACAGATGTTTGCAATTTTCTTGTTCAGTCTCCCCATTTACTTGTTGAGTCTTCCCACGAGTCATTACTGTTTTTGGTCTACTGATATGGTCTACACGGCAGCATTGAGCGTTCAAACTCGTGTAAGCTGTAGCAATAGCATCCCACTTTTCTCCCTCTCCCATTTCTTTATATTCTCAACAATTCTTACACTTTACATTCATCTTTCATTATCTTCACAGAAAAATGAAGATTCTACTGGTTTCCTTGCTATTATTCACAATTTTCTTTAGCATTAGCTACGTGGTTTTCGTTTCGGGTCAATGTCTAAACGATCAGAGACGGTTGTTGCTCGAATTGAATTTGACAAGCAGCTTCTTCAACACTGCAATTCCTAGTTCATGGAATCAAACTGCGGATTGCTGTTCCTGGGGCGGTGTAAGCTGCGATGCTGGTGGTCGTGTTATTGGTCTTGACTTGAGCAACCAATCAATTTCAAGTACAATTGATGATTCAAGTAGTCTTTTCCGCCCTCGACATCTTCAGCGACTCAATTTGGCTTATAACAGCTTCCTGTCTGCATTTCCTACTAGTTTTGATAAGTTGGAGGATTTGAGTTATCTTAATTTATCCGATGCTGGCTTTACAGGGCAAATTCCACATGGGATTTCACGCTTGACAAGGTTGGTCACTCTCGATTTATCTACATCCATACTCATTCTCATCCGAACTCAAGAAGCCAAACCTAGAGACGTTTGTCCAAAATCTCACGAGGCTAAGATTTCTCTATCTTGATGGCATTAAATATAGCGGCTACCGGAAAAGATGGTGCCAGGCCTTATCGCCGTTAACTGAGTTGCAAATTTTGAGCATGTCCGACTGTGATCTTTCGGGACCTATACATTCTTCATTTTCCAAGCTTCGATCTCTCTCGGTAATTTGCTTGGACTACAACAACTTGTCTGCTTCGGTTCCTCGATTCTTTGCAGAATTCCAAAATCTGACTTCCCTTGGTATGGTGAACTCTGGTTTGCTTGGAAGACTGCCGGAAGAAATTTTGCAGATACCTACATTGCAGACTCTTGATTTGTCAAACAACATATTGCTCCAAGGTTCGTTTCGAAATTTTCCTCTCAATGCTTCTCTTAAGACATTGTCACTTGCTGTTACAAGTTTTGGTGGACAAGAACCGGAATCGATCGGTAACCTTGAGCAGTTGACAAGAATAGACCTTAGTGTTTGTAATTTCAGTGGACAAATACCCAAAACAGTGAAGAAACTTACCCAACTTGTCCATCTGGACTTTTCCTACAACAGTTTTTCTGGTCCAATACCATCATTGAAGAATCTTATGTACCTAGACCTTGGCTCTAATCGGTTAACTGGCACAATACCATCATTCTCATCACTGAGGAATCTTACAGATATCAACCTTGCCTATAATCAGTTAAGCGGCACACTTCATTCCAATGTCTGGCTAGGCCTTTCTAAGCTAGAAAGGATTGACTTGTCAAGCAACAAACTAAGTGGAACCATTCCACCAACTTTGTTTGGTATTCCCTCACTGCAGAAGCTTTTCCTTTCCCAAAATCAATTCAATGGCAGCATTGGAGACTTCCATGGTAATGCCTCTTTACTGCTTTGGATCCTTGATATTAGTGGCAACAAGTTACAAGGGCAACTCCCGATGCCTTTATTCGAACTCCGAGGTCTCGAAGATTTGTCACTTTCTTCAAACAACTTGAGTGGTTTGATCCCAACGAGTGCCTTTCAGAATCTGAGGAATCTTTCCCTTCTTGACCTCTCTTATAACAAGATCTCTGTTGATGCCACTGCTTCCAATATCTCCTCACTTTCTCTCCCCCCATTTACAAAACTGTATTTGGCATCTTGCAACTTAACCAAGTTCCCCATTTCTTGAAAAATCAATCTGATTTATCCCATCTAGACCTTTCAAACAACCAGATTCACGGGGAAATACCCATTTGGATGTGGAAACAAACAGAAACTTGTTTACCTAAATCTCTCTCAGAACTTGCTTGTAGAATTGCAAGGACCTTTGAAGGATATAACTTTAGTTGTTGGTATTCTTGACCTGCACGGCAACCAATTGCGAGGGCAAATTCCATTTCTTCCACGTGCCTTCTATTTGGATTACTCAAACAACAAGTTGAACTCTGGTTTACCAGCTCAGGTTAGTGACTCCGTCGAGTTCCTCTCCCTCTCGAGTAATAAATTTCACGGGAGTATCCCTCCATCGATATGCAACATTTCCTTTCTTACAGTACTTGATCTATCTAATAATTCTCTGAGTGGGTCAATTCCTCAATGCCTCTTCAACATGTCGTATGGAAAAGTACTGAATCTGAGGAGAAACAATCTCTGTGACATCATTTCTGAAACTTTTTCAGAGGACTGTAGATTACAAACACTAAATCTCAATCAAAATCGATTGGGAGGAAAGGTTCCAAAATCATTGGCCAATTGCAAAATGCTGGAGGTTTTAGACATTGGAAACAAT
This sequence comes from Hibiscus mutabilis, assembly GCA_019671005.1. Lineage (NCBI taxonomy): Eukaryota > Viridiplantae > Streptophyta > Magnoliopsida > Malvales > Malvaceae > Hibiscus > Hibiscus mutabilis. The sequence continues at coordinate 42,987,654 of CM033740.1, read as the reverse complement.
CAGATCAAAGGTACGTTCCCATGCCATTTGAAGAATATAGAGCAGTTGCATGTTCTTGTTCTACGATCCAACAAATTCAACGGTCGCATTGATTGTCCTGGAAATAATAGTAGTGGATGGCCAATGCTCCAGATTTTTGACATAGCGGCCAACAGTTTTAGGGGTAAACTGCATCTAACATGTTTGGGGACTTGGGAGGCTATGCAGGGCCGTAACCCAGATAAACACCAAATCAGAGCTTATAAATCTCCAGTTTCTAATGTCAGATGGACCTGTTCATTACTATCAAGATGCAATAACAGTTCACATAAAAAATTCAGAGTTGGAGCTTGAGAAAATCTTGACCATGTACACCTCCATTGACATTTCCTGCAACAACTTTGAAGGGCCAATACCAGAAGTGATCAACAAATTCAAAGAACTTTATGCCATCAACTTTTCACACAATGCTTTCACAGGGCCAATCCCATCCTTTTTAGGAGACCTGCGGGAACTTGAGTCCTTAGACCTCTCGAGCAACGGCCTACGTGGGAGATCCCTTTGCAGCTAGCAAACCTCAATTTTCTTTCAGTTCTTAACGTCTCAAACAATAAGCTAGCAGGACCGATCCCAACGGGAACACAGATTCAATCATTTTCGGAATCTTCGTTAGAGAACAATGCCGGATTATGTGGACCTCCTTTAATGACAATGTGCGGATCGTCACCAGTTAACAAAGACAAGGGCCCTTTGGACACTGGGAGTGAGAGCATCGGATTCAACTGGAAGCATATAAGTGTTGAGATAGGATTTATCTTTGGGTTTGGAATTGTGATTGTACCTCTCATCTATTGGAAGCGATGGAGGATATGGTACTTTGAACGCATCGATCATTGTCTTTCCAGGCTTGTCCCTTGTCTGTCTCTTAAAACCAGAAAGCATGGGAGAAGAGAGCTAATCGGAACCAAAGGAGGAGAGGCTCCGGTAACAACCGGAATTGAGGAACAGGGGAATGAGTTAAAAAGAGCTACTCTAGCTACTATCTATGTCTTTGTACTTGTATGTGTTATGCAGTTTCTGGTTTAACCATATGTTGTTTTCTTGCTGCTTCTGTTTTCCACCTTTTATTTTCCTTGTAGCAACTTTATCATGTTTCTTTCGATTTAAATAAGTTGTTTTTAAGATTGAAATCTGAATTCTTTTCCGAGAATGAAATGTATCTTTTACCACCACTGTACGCAACACAAATTAATTAGTACTTTGTTAAGTAATCGGTTAAATATAAATGAAACTAGACCTGTACATGTATCTTTTACCACCACTGTACGCAACACAAATTAATTAGTACTTTGTTAAGTAATCGGTTAAATATAAATGAAACTAGACCTGACCTAAAGGTAAAATAGAAGGACTAACGGACAAACAGACCGGACAAACAAATAGACGAATTAGAATGAGATAGACCGAATAGATGTACCGACAAACGAGACAGACGAACAGACTGGACAGATCGATAGACCAGGCTAACTGACTAGAGGGTCAGATGAACTAACAGACTAGGCAAAAAAATGGACAAAAGGATAAATAAGCACATAGACGGAAGACCAGACAAACAGAAGGACGTGCTAACAGATGGATAAACAGAATAACAGATCAACGGACGAATAGATAGATCGGATGAAGAGACTGAATAAACGGACCGAACAAAAAGATAGACCAGATGAACGAATGGACATAGTGATGAATGGACGAACCAGAAGGACAGACCAAGTTGAACAGAAAGACAAATGAATAGACGGATAGACAAATGAACGAACGGATCGGATAAAGAGGCTGACTGACAAACGAACAATAACAGACTGAACATACCAAATAGACGAACGGACGAACAAGCGAATGGACCGGACAAACAGACGAACGAACAAACTAGACAAATAAACGGACAGACAGATAGACCAAACGGATGAATGGATCGAATAGATATACTAACAGACTAGATAGACAGACGTACGGACCGAACAAATAGACCAAATAGACAGATAGATGTAAGAAAGCCAGACCAATGAACGGACAGACCTGATAGGCTAGATGAACGAACGGACAAACCAGACGGGCAGAAAAATAGATCAGACGGACAAACGGACCGAATGGACGAACCAGATAGACGAACTAGATGAACAGATAGACCGGACGAACCGGACGAATAGACCAGACAGATAAATAGACTGAATGAATGAACAGACAGACAGATGAATGGATAGACAAACGAACGGATGGACAAACCAGATGGATAGACTAACGAACGGACAAACGATGAATAGACCAGACGAACGACAGATAGATGGACAAACCAGATGAAGAGATGAACTGATAGACGAATAGATTGAACAGACGGACTGGATAGACAAACAAACTAGATAGACGGATGAACAAATCGAACGAAAAGACAAACCGAACGAACAAACAGATAAATTAGACAAACTGACTGACAGACAAAGGATCTACGTGATCCTTTAATGAAGATCTAACTTTATGCGCTATTCAATGAATCCATAAAGGAGAGGGGTACACACGTTAATTGGTCGTCAAGGGTCAATGATTGTCACCAACTCTGCAGCGATGCTGTGGCATCGAGTCCATCTCAAGAGATGTTGCTCCAATGCTTTTGACACTATTGTTTTCTCCGCTCCATTGCTCCCTATACAGGCACCACTAAAAACACACAGTACCTTCCTCATCAATAGCATCAATATATATATATAAACATTAAGTTCAAGCACCAAAACTCCATAACTACATGCAAATTAATCTTAAATACAACTATATGATCTTAAACACATACAATATGCTAAGTAAAAGAGCCTAAAATATAGGTTTTTTATACAGTCATCAACAACCTAAACCCTAAACCAAAACCTAAATCTCTAAAGCCTAAAATTGAAAGTATCAAAGTCTTTTCCTTAAAGTAAACCCTAATTACCAAGTAATCTTCAACTACTAGAATTTCAACTTAATTACCAATTAAAATTTAAGTTAAAATATAACAAATCTCCTCATTGACAGAAATTCCATTCGAGCATTGGTCTTCTAGTCTTCAACAACTTCAATTTTTACGTAATATTCGTTGAAGCACCATTGAATCGATTTAGAATCACTCTCACTGCAACTAAAACTCATTGCAACAATACTCCTTTTGCATGTCTCGAATATCGCACAAAAAAATCCGCAGCAAAAATTCTTTCACAATTGCGCAGCTCGAACCATAGCTCGTGATACCATTTGTTAGGAATTTGGTATGCGACAAAATAGCCAAAGTGATAACAACATAGATCAAGGCATGCACATGAGACAAGATTTAACGTGGTTCAGCAAGCCTACTTCTACGGACGAGAAAAACGAACAACCCACTATCAACGTAGAGAATACGAAGAGTACAAATACATGATAACCCATATAATCTTAAAATCCGGTGTACATATCCCGCAACCCGGTGGAACCAAAATACTTTTTTCTAACATCCCTACAATAATCATTTCTACAACGTAATTACAATTGTGATAAAAAAAACCTAAAAGTAATTACATATCTCCAGAGTAATTCCTCTCTCATTTGAACACAGTATTTTCAATTGATATTATAGAGATATAGGATTGATATCAAACTCTACATGTATGATGAATGTAATTATATTGACGAGTTTAATAATTGACTTATTAAAATATTAATCATATAAAAGTAAATAAATATGTAAAAATCTTGAGATTTAAATCAAATTTCTCTCGGATTATATTTGATTTATTGAATTTTCACATTGTTAATTTACCTTTTCCTTTTAAGTTATGAATGAAACGTTAAGAAAAAAGGTCGTCTGGAATTTTCTAAAATAAGGTTGTCATAGGAAGCTCCGTGAAGGAACAAGGCACATATTTTATCCCATATTTAGTGTCCTCAATTATTATTATTATTATTATTATTATTATTATTATTATTATTATTATTATTTGTTGAGAGATCTTATTTTTTTCACATTGAATATTTCATCTTGGCGTAAGAGTTGTCATTTTTATTTAGTTTCACATTGATAATCTCAAAAGTTTTAAATTATTAAGATGTTACCTTAAGACTTAAGAGTTGTCATTTTATTTATGACAAAATCAATTTTATACAAATAAATTTATTTTTTTTTTAAAAATATATTGCTATTGACAAATTTTTAATTCAAAATTAAAAAACCATCGTTGTTAGTATGTTAAATAATATTTAATCTTAGATAAATTGGTGTATATTCAAATAAAAATTACTCCAAAACCCTCGAGTTGTCCAATAAAAAAATGTTGTTATTTTTAAGATATTCAAGTTCAAACAATTTATCTGTAAGATGTGTGTTAGATATTACAATGAGACCATATCAGATACTAAAAAAAATAAAAACTACTTCAAAAAAATCGCCTTCAAAATTCATATTACACATAAATACTAAAGTTAGGCACCAGAAATTATATTTGGGTAAAACTTTTATACACACAAGCTTGTGTATTTACACTACAAAAACCCAAATCCCAAATTTATAACTCTAACCCTAAAAAACTGAACCCTAAACCTTAAACTCTATACATTAAATTCTAAACACTAACCTTAAATTCTAAACCCTACAACCTAAACCCCTAAACCTTAAACCCTAAACTAAAACCCTAACCCCTAAAACTAAAAGACGCGTGTAAACTAAGGATGAGTCTACCACGTGCGTCGAACACCGCTGAACATCACTAACGTTGAACACCATTAAATTAATTAATAAAGATTAAAAATCTCAATGACTCAACATATAATTATAAATTTTTTAAAATAAAATTTTAATTAAATTATTTTCCATATATATTATATTTTAATTTTTTCAAATAATTAAATCAAATACTAATCATAGTCAATCCCTAAATTAAAAAACCTAAATCTTTTTTCCCAAGTTAGAACCCTAAATTAAAAGATTTGGATTACGTAAATGAAATCATAATTTTGCCTCAATTCAAAGATTTGAGTGTGGTGAATTTCGCCTAAATGAAAACAATTCCAATCACATAGGGTAAAAACACACTCTTTTTAGGTTAGTTACGTAAATAAAATCATAATTTTGCCTAAATTATTTAGGGTTTTAATTTGGGAATTCGGGTTTTAATTGGGAATTAGGGTTCTAATTTGGGGAAAAAATTTAGGGTTTTTTAATTTAGGGATTGACTATAGTTGGTATTTGTTCTAATTATTTAAAAAATATTAAAAATATAATATATATGAAAATAATTTAATTAAAATTTTATTTTAAATAATTTATAATTGTATGTTAAATCCTTGAGATTTTTTATTTTTATTAATTAATTTAATAGTGTTCAGCGTTAGTGGTATTTAGCGGTATTCGACGCCCGTTGTAAAATTTTTCGTAAACTAAAGTTTACATGTGTATCAAAATTTAAATATTTACCCTTGTTAATTTTAAAGGACAAAAAAACATAACTGATTGATTTGATTAAAAAAACAGAACAACACATGGAACAGGGTATTTTTGTTCTTTAACATGCTTTTCTTAAAAGGATGAATTGAGATTTAGTCCTTAAGCTTAGTATTTTTTTCAACATAATCTAAAATTCTCTGTCCATGTCCATATTAGACCTTGAATTTGGATTTTTTATTATTCAGATTTATTTTCTGATCCTCATGAGGTGGTATTATTAGATCGTGTCACATCATTAATCGATAAAAAAATTCAAGTTCAGATACTATAGTTGACAAATAGGGGCCTAATTGAGGAGAGTTACAAAGTTTAGGGACTAAGTATCGCTTTATCCCTATTTTAAAGAAAAACCATTCCATTGAATGTATAGTAAATACATAGGATCTTCTTCTTTATCCAAATCCAAAATTAAATTCTTCGTCTTTCCTTGGATTTGTTTTTATCCTTTTATTAATCTCCTCCATAGAAAATCCCTTCCTTTTTTTTAGTTCTTCTGTTCATTTATCTTCTCAATTACCTATTCTTAGTTTTTGATAATGAGAAGAATTCAATTTAATTTAAAGTCAACCTTTTCGTCTTAATTTTCCCTTTCAAAAACCTCTTTTCATTATTATTTTGATTGTTCGTTATTGCATTTTGCTTACTCTACCCTCCATGCCTGTTTCTCTTTCTTGGGTTTTAGTTAAAGATTCTATTTTTATTTAAATTCTGGGTTTGTGTCGTTTTCTTAGGGTTTACTTTTTAGCATTTTTTTGTTCTTTTTCTGTTTAATAATTATTTTAAAACTTGGTGACAGGGAAGATTTTGTTTTTAATTAAAGCTAGAAAATTTCATTATTTCCGGGTCTAAATATTAAAAAACAACAAAAATTCTCTCTTTTTTTTAAGAAAAATACAAACCACGAAATTCGGGTTATAAGTTCAGTTTTGGATACAGAATTCTAATAGGAATTGGGGTTGGTGAAACTGAGTTTCTTTTTTAAACTCTCATCATATGTGTATATATATACTGTTTCACTTGTTTTTATTTAATTGATATTTAATCCACTTTCTTGAATTTTGCAGCCCATTTTGTAGTTTAATTCCATGGGGTTTTGATTGTGGTTTTAAGTTGTTGATATTGTTAACCCTTTTATGAGTATGGATTTGAAAAGTGGAGAAGAAGATGGTGGTCTCAAGTCACCAATGAAATCTGGTGGTGGGGAAGATTCAAAGATGAAGGGTAATGGAAGCCTTAGTAGTAAAGACATGATCTTTCGAGCCGATAAAATAGATTTAAAAAGCTTAGATATGCAGTTGGAGAAGCACCTAAGCCGGGTTTGGTCTAGGAACATTGAGAAGGAAAGGCCTATGGAAGGAATGGGAGATTGATTTGGCTAAGTTGGATTTAGGGAATGTTATAGCTCATGGAACCTATGGGACCGTATATCGTGCCACTTATGATAATCAAGATGTTGCAGGTGATTTTTTATTCGAAGATCTTGATCTTACTTAGAAGAAAACAATGTTTTGGAACTCTTATCCTTGTATTATCTATGTTAGTTCTTGATTTTAGCTTCTTGTTGTTGGTCAAAATTGCCAAATTACTTGATGCAGCTTGAGAATTCTGTTTAAGCAGCAATAATTCCTTGGTGTTTTGCTAATCGTTGAGTTCCTCTTGTAAATGTATGTTAATATGTGATCGGATTTTGTAATGATAGTTTGTCGAGTTAAAATACGGACTAACATGCATTATTCTTTCAGAATGCATAGAGCTGAATTTATGCCAATGATGTCTAGATAGTGTCAGCTCTAATGTTTGTCTGGTTAATGTGTGCTAAAGTTGTATTGGAGCCTAATACATGGCATTTGCTATTTTGATGGACCGCAATATTTTTTTCTAGTGCACAATGTGTATAAGTTAAAACGTTTTGATCAGGCTTTGTTAATGCTTGGTTCAAATGGTGCTCAATTGGAACTCTTGACATTAAAGCACCGCTTAATTCAATTGACTTTATCTTGTATTGGATTGTTGAATTCTGGGATATTTCTGCTTTATATTGGTTTTCCTACGCTCTGTTTCCAAGTTATTGATCTTTGGTTGATTTTTGGAGAAATTTTAATTTTTCAACCTATTTAATTTGATTTGTTATTTTCAATCTTCCTTCCACTAAAGCACTGACCGATAATTAAATATGATTTTTGTCACTTGTAAATGTATTTGTAAAATGCAAATTTAATTTCAATGCTATTTTTTGTAATTTGAATGTCTATAACCACATGTGGAGGCTTCTTGTTTGGTTTAACCACCTCTATCTTTTGTGTATTCGTGCATATGCAGATTCCACTGTATCAGGATAGTGGTGTGTTAAAATGCTAATCAAAATGAAGATTGTTATATATAATGAGTGTTTCTGTTTGTTGTTCATGAGTTGGTTTATAATATTGTAGTTAAGCTGTTGGACTGGGGCGAGGATGGTATTGCCACTGCTGCTGAAACTGCTGCTCTAAGAGCATCGTTTCGGCAAGAGGTTGCTGTTTGGCACAAGCTCAATCATCCTAATGTTACAAAGGTCCAATATTTTCTTCTACTTTGAAATGTTCACTTGTTGATATCATCGTGACATCGAAAGTCTTAAATTGAAATATTGGCCTTTTTTAATGCATTGTTATCCATTTAGAATAGTATGGTGAGAAGTTTAGCTATCTCTTTGCATAATCAAGCTCTCTGTTTTTCATTAGTTCTCATTTTCTGAAACATTTGAGTTACAGTTTATCGGGGCCTCGATGGGAACTTCAAATCTTAAGATTCCTTCAAAAAATACTTCAGCTGAAAGTCATAATCCCCTTCCTTCTAAAGCATGCTGTGTTGTTGTCGAGTATCTCCCTGGTGGCACACTGAAACAATACTTGATTAGAAATAGGCAGAAGAAACTCGCTTTTAAGGTTGTGATTCAACTTGCTCTGGACCTCTCTAGAGGGTAAGAGGGTGAATCTTTCCCTTTGGTTTTGAGAGTTGTAAATAATATTTCTCTGCTGACGAGTATGCTTATTCCAAATTGCAGTCTTAGCTACCTTCACTCGAGAAAGATTGTACATCGTGATGTAAAGACAGAAAACATGTTGCTAGATGCTCAGAGAAATCTTAAAATTGCAGATTTTGGGGTTGCTCGTGTTGAAGCTCAGAATCCACGGGACATGACTGGTGAAACCGGTACTCTCGGCTACATGGCCCCAGAGGTATGCCTTCTTGATTGTCTTGATGAAGCATGAGTTATCGAAAGCTCATTTATTTCGTACCCATCTGCATAATTTTTATTTTCATTTTGTCCAAATTGAATTAGGTTCTTGATGGTAAACCCTACAATAGAAGATGTGATGTCTACAGCTTTGGCATTTGCTTGTGGGAAATTTATTGCTGCGATATGCCTTATCCAGATCTTAGCTTTGCTGACATATCATCCGCAGTTGTTCGACAGGTTAGTTCGTGTTATTCTATTTTATCAGCAAAACACATCTTATTCTTTTGTTGAGTTTCGGTTTGCAGCTTTATGACAATAGACCTGTCTCATTGATGTGTTTAAGCCTTGTGGTAATAGAGTTCGGAGATTTTAAATGGTTTGAATAATTCTAAGAATATGATTTTTGTTTATTTGTCAATTTTTTTCTTCCAACATCTTTAATGTCGGTTACATAAAGATCCGTCCATCCTAATTTTGGCATCCGGCTTTGGTGTAGGATGCTATTGTCTTGCTCATTTTGCATGTGAGCCACTATTTGCTTACACTTATATCATTAAATGATTGAACCTATTTTACATGATGTATTGGCAGAATCTACGACCGGATATTCCGAGATGCTGCCCAAGTTCTCTAGCAAACATCATGAGAAAATGCTGGGATGCGAATCCGGAGAAACGTCCTGAAATGGACAAGGTGGTGAGAATGCTCGAAGCCGTTAATACAAGCAAAGGGGGAGGGATGATACCAGAGGACCAAACGCCAACTTGCTTATGCTTAGGCTCGCATCGCGGTCCGTGATTTTTTTAAAAAATGTCACATATGTTGGGGATTTGAACCGAAATAAATACTATGTCATAAGAGTGGTTGCACGAACCCTAATAAATACCTTCTTTAGAAAACAAAAGGTTACAGATTAAACCTTCGAATTCTAAAAAATCGAAGTTTTTTGATATTGTGATGTAATTATCATACATTTTCATCAAGAGAAATGCCTTGTTTCAAATGTGATTACTGTTAATATTTTACCTTGAAAGTCCATATTAATGGATTATGTTTCTTATTTTTTCTACCTCGATACTTTAACTATTATTTTCGTGAAACTATCAATAAGAACATAACACTTGGAATGTTCTTATTGGACTATAGTAATTTGGGGTATAATAAAGGGAGATGAAGGTACCAAAATTTTACACATGTTTTAAAATAAATTAGAGATGAAGGAAGGACCAAAAATTTTTATATTCACTGTTTGAAAAAAACTGTTTCTTTTACAGAGTTCTAAATTAGTTTTTAAAAAAAGTTTAAAAATTTAACGGACCAAATAGTTATTTTAGTTATTTTTTGAACTAATTTAACTTCATTGTTTTTGGGTCAAAATAAACTTCTACATGAAAACAGATTAACTAACTTTTAACAAAGTTTTTACATGGCGGTGAGGTTAATAAACAAATGTTTTAACTTAAAAGAATATCACGAGTTAAAAATAAATTTATAAAATCATATAGTCAAATCATTTCAACTTGTTAATTAGTTGATTAACAATTTTCATCTATAAAGGAACCATTTTGACCAAAAATAAAATATTCATAGATTAAATTCGTTCAAAGGAAATGAGGGCATTTTTTTGCATTATGCCTTTTTCAATTTAAGACAATAGAATGTGCATACATCCCTTCTAAAATCTGGGGGAATTCCATTGTTAAAAAATGTTTGAGATTCGAGCTTAGATAAATAAATACATATAAGTAAAATACATATAGCTTACATCTAATCACAAAGGTATTGTCTTTTATTATTTTCCATTAATGAATTCAAGTTGGTGCTTGAAGTTAACTTGCTTGATTTCAGCTTCTGCAAACCAAGTCTTTCTAGAAATTCCTCAATTAACCTACAAATCCAAACATTGCTAGTAAGGTAACAATGGAAAGCAAAGGCAAGTTGCAAATATAGCAAAAGTGTATACTCACGAACTGCAAATGGCCATCTGAGACGAAGCCAACTCATGGTCCGGGAATGATTCGTCCAACCGGAAACTCAACCAGACGTAGAGTTCCAAGACCTTCAGATGTATGCAAACAACAGGAAATTCCGGATTAATTGAATAATTCAAGAAATTTTAGGGGCAAATAAACTTAACAGTTTACCTTGTGAATGGATTCGAGCTCCTTGAGTGCAGTAGGTGTTTTAGCCACCTGAAGTGTACCAGGTGTAAATATTTCTCGAAGACGAACAAGGCCTTTCTTTGCGTAATTCTCAGCAAACTGATCCGTCACGATAGAATAGACAACTGTTAGTTTCTGTATTCAAGATATTCAAGACTGTACACAAAATTTACCTGTGTTAGACCCTGAAACGAAATTTCATCATTCACGTCAACTGGACTGCAGAAAATTGACTCCAAGCGTTAAAAAAATAATAACAAAAAGGCAAACTAAAAATTGCACCGATAAAACAAACATGCGAACTCAAATAACAAACTTTGGGTTGTCAGAGGAGGAAGATCAAAGATGTTATCTGATGCAGAAAAGATACTTATCATGCAAACTTAGAGGCAATCCATCGATAACAATGGCAACTTGCTGATGAAATTAAAGAGCCTTTTAGCACTCATTGTGGAATAGATAAATGATAATCATCAATCCATAACATAAAAAGCTAAAATATCGATAAGGGAGGTGCTGTTATCCGGAAATTAATCACTTGACATTTGACAAAGAAACTTACCAACATGTCTTCACAGTTTGCAAAGAAATAGTTTTCGGATAGTTTTGCATTCTCAAGAAAATCTTCCTGCAACAATGAGTTCATACTAGCTGTCACTTAAGAAAAACGACTGAGAAAAAAGACAGAAAAACTAATATCATAAGATAACCTACCAATATCAGATGGAGGCCTATTTTTGGTTGTAGACATGAATACATATAAATAAGATCAAAGGATGGAAATATTCCAGCTTGCTGCATTATAGAAATGATTAAGAGTCAAGGTCCAAAAAAGCTGAATCCATATGGAAAAATGTATAAAGCTGCTTATTGAGATTCATTGAAAATGGAACAAGCCCGATCAATGCAGAATCTGTTGGAAACATAAGTGATGAAACGATCACCTCTAAAATAGGAGAGGCCGATTTCAAAGATGAATGAAGCAAAGGTAGATCCTCTGCATGTAAACAGGTAACTTCACCCCGAGGAAATTTTGATCCATACCTTCCAGCTCTCCCTACAAGAAGATAAAGCCATCTAGTGAAAACTTATCAACTTTACAGCGTGTGGCCCCATTAGCAGCTGGAAACCTAACGCGGATACATGGTTATCATGCAAATATTTGTGGCATAAAAAGAACAGATATTTGGCCACAACAGTTCACCACTCGTATAAAAATAAAACTCCAAAATTCAGCTAAAAATTTAAATGGGTGCCTGCAATTTGCTTGATCTCTGGTGTTGTAAGATACCGCCTTTCAAAACCATCAAACTTTTTCAATGATGAAAAAATTATTCTAGAAATGTTCAGATTAAGGCCCATCCCAATTGCATCACTGGCCACAAGAACATCAAACTCATTGCTTTCATCATTGAACATTGTGGCCTGCAACTCTAAGGATTGTATTAATGATAAACTAAATAAACAAACAAGAAACAGTGAGAATATAATTACCATCACTCCACACACACATAAAATGTTGTACAAACTTGGTGATCAATTAAAACCAGAAAGAAGAAATACCTGTCTTGTCCGAGTCTCTGGTGGCAATGAACCATAAACCACAGAGCAAAGATGAGTTGTCCCAGTTTCAATTTTTTTCTACATACGATAGTGAAAATCAGGAAGCAAGTTCAAAAGGAAGTCAATAGTGAAGAGAAAGGGTTATGAGATCAAATTTTGAAAATTTCCATTTAAGCCTCAATGCTGAGGATGAAAGAGAAGGGGGAACACTGGAACGGACGGAAATAGTAAGAAGAAAAATATCGAAACACATCAGTATTTTCTTAGAAACATCATTTTCCTTCCATTTCCATTTTTAAAGGTCTAACTAATTGGAAGTACAGCATAATCAATCAAGCAAATAAACATAGAGAGCATACATTTGGCCGGAAAAACGTAAACAAAGTACAACTAACCTTCAAATTGTATATTCCCTTGAGAGAAAAACAGACAATGCAGTCACTGGTTCTTATGTTCGAAAAAGGACCAAGAGAAACTTCCAAGGGAACTAATGGTAAAAGTCTCTCATAAGACTGGACCTGGGATATTAAAAAAACACATGATGCATACCAACAATATAGAACATATACATCAAAAGTGAGCCTCAAGCATGGCAACAAATTGTTTTTCTAGCTAGTAAACAAAGCTAGACACCAAACACCAGTAAAACAGAACAATATTTCTGCTTATCCAATGCTGAATTTAGATAAAGAATAAAAAAAGTAGAAATCAGCTAATTTCACAGCAGAAAGGTTATGACTTTCCATTTATCTTATCCATCATAAGAGGGAGTTCTTTCTACCCACTGGTAAAATGGAAACAGCAGTATATCACAAAGATAAACCCATGAATATGGCTTTCCCTCTGGTGAAGAAAAGATTCAAAGATTTTACCATACATGCTGCATTAGACTATATATGAGTAGGACTTTAGCAGTGCGACAATAAAGCAGATCCAATGCCAAAAACAAACTAACAAGATCCGTAGTAAACCAAAAGAATTAGTTACAGCAAGCATATCATATCTGCCATTCTTTAAACCCTCTCACATCAGTGTTACAACATGATGGCCTAAATATCTTAGCTCTTAGCAAGAAGTGCCTCTATTCAAAAGCAAGATTTGTAGAATAGATACAGATATTACCAAAAAAACCTTGGCCAAGACATTTCCACGCAAATGCATTACCTCTACATAATCACCAGTCACTTTCAATAATTCCTGAATAAGAGGAACAGCAGCTGCATCTCCACAAAGATGAAGTTCGTCAGCAGCAATTCCCAACAGCACGTGTAAATGAAAAACCCCTGGTCCAACAGCCCAACATCTGCAGAGAAAGTAATTTAACTAGAAAATAAGTAACCTACCATTCAGAGAAAATGCTTAAACAGTTTGTCAAGTTGCATAAAAATCATTGAGGCTGATCCATTCAATTTGTGTTTAATAACTTTTCCACACACTGAAAAAATGATTAAAAACAATGTTCCTTGTGAGCTTGGTAAAATATTGTTTGTGAATCTTCCATCGAACTATAAACTTGCCTGTATTTCATCAATAATGGCACAATGGTAATCAGAAGCTACATCAGCCATCTCAACAGTCACAGCCTTATGCTTTGCACCATCCACTTCCTCCTTCTCTTGTCCTGTAATTAGATCACAAGGAACTTTTGCTTTGTTCAACCGTTTAGCCACTTCCCATGCCAACAATCTTAAAGGACCACAATATATACCTGAAGAGGGAAATAACCAAAGGAAAATAATTTATCAGTTCATTTTACTAATTTTAATCGCTTCAATGTTCACTGAAACCAAAAAATGTAATTCAAGACAGGTAAAAATAGCATCACAAATATACCAGAAGGACTTGATTCAACCGCTTTAGAGCATGGTATGTTTTACCACTATTTGTTGGACCTACATGCAAGAAAACCTTGCGATTCTTTTTTCGAGCATTAGGATACCATGTATGAGGACGACTGAGATAAACAAAAAATAAGTTTACAAATGATATGCAGAAATTATATATGGAAATGTCAGTGAATGAGAATTGAGGGGAAGAGAGGAAGAAAATGCCAAAGAATAAAAGACCCCTTTTTATAATTTCCAATGAGTGGAAATTGTGAACAATACCAATCACCTTACCATAAGGAAGACTTATAGGCAATAAGTTTCAAAGAACATAAACAAATATGCTTTTTAGTTACATAAGCCACATGATTAGTATTTGAAACTAAAATACAGATAACTAATTACTAACCAAATTTAAAAATTTAGACATTTAGATTTTGTAAAATTTATCGTCTTTCAAGATTTTTTTTATTCCTATAACAAGTTTAAACCCATTAAATATCAGGAAACACAATGTTGTCTGAATTCATAAATCATTGACCAGAATATAAATCAACAAGAAGGATCATAGCCAATAAGTTTCACAAAATCCAAAATGAAAATGCTTTAGTTACATAAGCCAGATGATCAGTAATTGAAAACTAAAATACAGAGCTAACTAGTAAGTTTTAAAAATCTAGACATTTAGATTTGTAAAATCTATCATCTTTCAAGACTGTAATCCTAAAACATGCTAAAAACCATTACATTTCTGGCAGCACAATGATATCTGCAATCGCTAAACCCCTAAACAGAACATAACACCTAAACCATATATCTATAAGAAAGGAGGAAACATTTCGGCAACGAAAAATTCATGTAACAAAAAGAAAGGGTTCTACTTACTAAATGCTACCATTCGAACAGAAACAAAAGAAAATGACATGTTCGTAGTTAAATGATGCAATTGGAACAAGACTCAAATCGTGTACTTTTTACCAACAAAAATAGAAATGGATAAAAGGATCGCCTAACCATCGCCGAACCACCCCCCCCCCCAAAAAAAAAAAAAACTATTAATAGCTGTAAGTAACGTATTTCTTACGTGAGATCAGTAAAATCAAACGTTGCAGCGCTCTTTCCACTGCTGTAATTCCTTATCCTTACACCTAAGCTAGTAAATGTCCTACACTTCGATTCTAGTCGAAAGTAATCTCCATTAGCAGCTGAAACATTCAGCACAAAAAATGTTAATCAATGCTAAACCATAAAATTTGACAAAAGCAATGACTAACATACACCAATATCCATAAAACACCAACATTCAGCTTTTCCTCTATTAGATACAAATACCCAATTTCCAAAAACACTTGAACAATCTAAGTAAAGCATAAAATTCAGAAACGGGGCAGTAAAAAATTCTATCTATCTGATCAAATTTCTCATATGCTAGTCGATGGGGAATCCTCAAATCTATACAAGGTGGAAATTTTTTCCCTTCTTTCCCCATAGAAATGGCACTAAAAGGGCTTGAAGTTCAAACCTTGAAGAATCCGGGAAACACCCAAAGCTGAAATACTTCGTTGGCGAAGAATCATTGACGCCATGTTTTTTTTTTTTCAATTCCTTTGGTTTTAATATTAAAAATTATTGTTTGTAGTTTCAAAATGAAATGAGAAGACAAAGAAAATAGACATCATTAAACAGAGACAAAGACCAAGGAAGCATGCAGGTTTCTTTGCTACGAAACATGTTTTCTCCTGAGTTCGCGCTTTCGCCGACTCCAGAGAGGCCTCGCTGCTGATCGGCACTGAAATAAAAATTACTCCAACAAGAGAAGTATGAGATGGATCAAGCCCAAAGTATTTAAATTACACATCACTTATGGACCTGTTAAGAATAGGTCCAAGTCTATATATGCCTCCCTGTATGAGGCTTCTATTATTTAAGAGTAATTTTTAACCCCTAAACCTAGGCATGTAAACGAACCGAACGAACACGAATAAAGATATATTTCTGTTCGTTTGTTTAATTTTAACAGAAAAAATGAACGAACACGAACAACTAAACGAACATAATTTCTTGTTCGTGTTCGTTTGTTAAGGAATGTAGCTTGTTCGTATTTGCTCGTTAAAACGATAAACAAACACAAATGAACGAACACAAAATGACATATGTGAATAAATTTAAACGAACATAAACGAACGGAAATATGTGAATAACTTTTTTTAAATATAATGTTTTTGTTACTAAAAATAATAAATATAAATGGACATATGCAAATAAATTTAAACAAACATAAGCGAACGGATTACCGAATATTCACGAACGTAAATAAACAAACGAGTCCTTTGTTCATGTTCATTCATTTAATTAAACAAACAAAAATTTTTGTTCATGTTCGTTCGTTTAATAAATAAGCGAACTTTCCGCTAAACGTTTCATGAACAGTTCACTGAACGTTCTGTTCGTTTACAACCCTACTTAAACCCTAAAATTTAAATACTTAAACTTTAAATTAAATCTCCAACGCCTAAAACAGAAAGGAGAAAGAGTTGTGTGGTGACTATACAGTATGTGCATTGAATAATTTTTCATTATTTAAACTTATATATGAGTAATTTTCTTATACATATGTTGCATTGAAAAATATTACTCTTTTAGAAAATAAATTATAAATCACTATCCCTAAAATCCTAACTCTAAATTCTAACTATAAATCATACGTTTTTAACTCTACAAACTAAGCCTTTAAATTTTAAACTCTAAACTAAATCCCCAACTAGGGGTGAGCATTCGATTGAGTCAAGTCAAAAAATTACGTGCTAGTCGAGTTGTCATATTTTATAACTCAAACTTTATTTGAATTTTTTTGAGTCGAGTTGTCAAGTTTATGTTCAAATTTAATTATAAACATTTATAATGCTATGATATTAATTGATTCCAATTTAAACGACTTTCTATAACCATATACGATGTACATATATATTTCTTCATGTTTTTTATATATGATATACATATATCGAGCAAAGTTAATGGGCTCGGCTAGAACTTGAAAATTGATCCACTGTAATTACTAAAAAATTCAAGTTATTCGAACTTCCATTTTATAACTCAAACTTTATTTGAAATTTTTTTATTCGAATCAAGTCGAGACGACTTTTTTACATCGAGTCGAGTTTTGTTCACCCCTATCCACAAGCCCTAACACAGGGTTCTGTAGACTACATAACATGTATTGAATAATTTTAATATGTATATATAGGGATAGACACATGATTTTATCGCAATAGTGCAAATCTCTATGGAGTTATATTAAAAATTTGAAAAGTGTGAAATTATAAAATTTTAGGGATACAAAATCAAATTATCAATAGAAATACAATAAAACATCTATACTATACGTGAATCAAGGTGCAACGTACCCCATCACCACCTCAGTCCATCCGTGTGTATGTATATAAAAGTTGTTGGTTTAGTGAATATTCTTTCAACAACATTTTAAATTTCGATGTTGTGAACAAAATAAATTGATTTAAGAATATTGTCTGTACATTATTTAGTTTGAATTAAAATAATTTTATAGTCAATATATCTAAAATTGATTCCTTACAAATGAAATCCTTTATAAAGAAAAACAAATGGTGCAAGTAGAGAATTTGATAGAGGGACAACACTTTGAAAAATGACTTGAAAACTCATGACTTTGATAGGCAATTTGGAAGGTGATGGTATCTTTTGGATGTTTGAAAATTCATGAGTGGTGTGTGTCTCTTCTGACCATTTCTAGTTGTGTCATTAACACTTCAATCGACATATTTGGTCACTCTGATGGGTATATTAATATTTTTCTATATGATTTTGGTTGAAATAATAGAGTTAGAGATATTGGAATTTTAAATGTTCATATTCCATTTTGTATGAAACATGTGTGCTTTTTATTTTGATTTAAATTTTGTCATGTGTGAGTTTGATCATAAGTTATTTTGATCTGGATTTTATATAATAGGATTTAAATCTATAATCTTTAAGTTTTATATTAAAGGATAAAATAATATGTAGTCCTTAAATTTAACGTTTTTCAATAATTTGG
Organism: Hibiscus mutabilis; assembly: GCA_019671005.1. Classification (NCBI taxonomy): domain Eukaryota; kingdom Viridiplantae; phylum Streptophyta; class Magnoliopsida; order Malvales; family Malvaceae; genus Hibiscus; species Hibiscus mutabilis. Next base: position 42,969,329 of record CM033740.1, on the reverse strand, counting down.
TCCCGTAACTTCTTTTTCCCCTCACTAGCATTGAATTTGACAGAAAAATTAATTTTATCATTGAACATATTTTTTTTGGGTAAACTATATGTCCACTTTATGGTCCATGTTCAGGATCTGTGGCTCCCTCTCTCTCAAAGAATGACATCTTCAAGATTCGGACTCAAATTCTCTCCTCGTGAACAATGTATCTTGTCATTACACTCAACCCTTGTTATTAGATGACGTGACAGATTGAGATGTGTGCTACCCATCACCTAAAAATTTAAAATATATATTTTTCTGAGGACGTGACAATTTATCACAATATCATGTCATCAAAAGAATTAAAAAATCAAATTAATAAAGCGAATTGAGAAAAGTTATCAATTCTCTAAATTAATATGGACAAAAGAATTCAATGACCAAGTTAAAAAATTCTCAAATTTAGGAACTAAACATCACTTTTATCTCTATATTAAATACAACACCATTAAGCAAAATGCATTGTTCTATCTTCACCTTTTATTTTACATCAAACAAATGAATTTAGTTTTAACTCAGCTAATAGTATTGTTATCGTAAATAGGGGTGTGCAAAAAAATCGATCCGGTTGATCCAATTCGTTGATCCATTAATTTGATCTAAAATTTTGGATATCTGATCTATTTTTTATTTTTTGGATAATTTAGATCGGATATTCGAAAATTAGATAGAATACGAATAGTTTTTCGTATTCAGATCAGATTTCCGATTATCCAATATCCAAAAATTCAATTTTTTTTATAGATATGAATCTTGTTATATTCGATATTTTTACTTGTTATATATGAAAAATTAAAATTTTCATGGATACAAATCTTGTTATATTCAATAATTTGTTGGTTGTTATATTCGAAAACCTAAAATTTTTATGGATAGGACTGGCAAATTAAAAAAATAATTAAATCAAGTCATAAATTCGGATATCCGGATCCGAAATTTCGGATATCCTATTTGAAATTTTTGGATAGGCAATTTAACAATCTGTATCCGATCTGAAAAATCAGATACCCAATTTTCGGTCTGAAATTTCGGATCAGATCATATTAGATCGGTATCCAAAATGCACACCCCTAATTATAACATGTTCTATATTATAAGTTCGAGTATATTTAAATACATATTTTATGAATAACTTCTTTAACAATATTTTATGAATAACTTAAATATCATAAAAACATTAAAAATATATTTTTAACATTATGTTTAAATTTGAGATATACATATAATGATGTAGATCCCATTTATATTTCAAATTATTTTTTATTATCATATTTATATCCATGCATGTAGCAATGACACCTGTCAAAGAAAGTGACACATTGTAAAAGAAAAAGGGGAAGGCAAAACCCATACCTTAAAAACAAAAATAGATGACAAACATTATGGTAAAGTAAAAGATTAAATGGGGGAAATAGTAACAAAAAGCACCCAATAAAAATCAAATATTAAATCTACTTTTGACTGCCTCGTGACTCTTAATAATTCCAAGCCTTAAGATTCACCAAACACATACAAAAAGAAGAAAAAGGAAACACAATCTTCTTCCCCATTTTTATTGTTTTTATTTTTATTGTGTCCACTAAAACGAGCTCAGTGAATAATCCTTTTGTGTTATGTTAGTTTATATAGGGGGCGAACACTGGCCACAAGTTTTACAGCTGCTCCATGCTCAAGGCGATGATCGAACTTTCAACCACTGGTTAAGGTAAAAGAGATTTATACCATCTTACCTAAGCTATGTGATTTTGTTTTTTAAACTTTTATGTTCTAGTATCTCCTTATTTTATTGTTCTAAATTTATTAAATATATGAATTATTATTTCATGCACTAATAGTGAAATAAATACTTCACAAACGAAATTTTAATATTATCACCGGTCACATTTAGAAATTTAAAACTTAAGTTCCAACCTTAAATACGATAAATAACAATATTTATTATTTTGCTTGTAGAATATTTTTTTAATGTTAATTTATGAAATATGATTCTATATAAATTATTGATATTTCTATAGTTAATAGTTCAATGGGTGAAACATGTACCTTTCAAGATGTGATAAAAAAATTAAATATTTAGGAATAAACACGTGACAGAACTTTAAAATCTGTTTGTAGAGTTAAAATGTTATATTGACAATGTATTAATATCTTTATTATTTATTTATATTAAGTTTATGATGTATATTTGACATTCGTAAATATGTTTTTAATATTATCGTCTCTCATGTAAATAGTAACGCTTTTAGGCGTTAACAAATCGGATAAGGAAATGGCTTAATGTGATGACATTCTACTTTGTTATTTGGCATAATAAAAAATGAATTTTTTGAGGAATTTTTACTTAAGGCAAGAATAAGTAAAATTTTGTTCTTATTGAATTTTGAACCCACAATTTAAGGACAGTGACGGAGTCAGAATTATCATATAGTGGGGTCAGAGTAGATTTTGGGGTACGAGAATTCCTATAGCTCTACAATATAAATATTATTGACCTCATACCCAAACAAATTAAGTGTGATCAATTCTAATATTTTCATGAAAAATGGTACAATAACTCATTTAAAACCCCATTTAACTATTTGAAAACCATATACTACAACAAATCAAGTGGGGTCAATTAACCCCTTTAAACTTGGCTCCGCCATTGCCTAAGAAAAAGAAAGAATGTCAACTGAGAACTTTAACCGCATGCTCTAAAGATTGTTGACATAAAAATAACTTTTTTTTAAATATGAAAAATCATAATGAAAGTATGCATATGTCATAAAAAAGATATATTTTAGTCTTTTAAGTTTACAGTCCATCAAATAATTTTAACCGCATGTTCTAAAGATTGTTGACATAATTTTTTTTAAATATGAAAAATTATAATGAAAGTATGCATATGTCATAAAAAATACATGTTTTAGTCATTTAAGTTTGCAGTCCATCAAATGATTTTATATGGTTTAGGTGTTATTTGCAAATTCACAATTTTATGGGCTAGAGATTCTCTTTCATGATGTTACATTTAATAGTGTAATATATATATATATATTAGAAAAAATACTTTTTTTGAGAATCATGATTCATGAATTGTTTTATAAAGTTTTAATAAGTCTCCCTACCGGCCTACCCTATCAAAAGGGATGGAAAAATCTCAAATTTTCTTTGATCACAGAGGTAGGGCATGACCGCTGCTGGTTCAACCATGGTGGTTCACATGTCCTACTTCAAATATAGAGGGGGAGGGGGGAGGGAGAGGTTATTATACACCGGCAATAAAAAAAAATCTACAAACGGAATTTAAAATGTTGTCATGTGTTATATTTCAGAATCCTAAGTGGCTGAGTCCTAAAATCTGATTTTAACTTATAAATTCTAAAGTCTAAACTTTGAATTTTAAATTTAAACTCTAAATATTAAACTCTAAACTTTAAATAAGACAAATAGCACTATTTAAACTCGGTTTGTAGAATTTTTTTCCACTGTCAGATATGAGATAATAATTTATATATATAATCTATTACAAGTTTTAAGCATAAAAAATAATCATATATTTGTTGACTTAACCATAGGAGGTGTAAAAAGGGACATATTATCAAATCTCCAGTTGTATTAGTCTCGAATTCGATCTCTAAACAAAATTTTCTATCCTCCATAGAATGAGGGAAAACAAAATGTTGTATCCAATTTCTTCTCTCATTATGCTTTTCTTGAATCCATAAGAATTTTGTTCCTTAGATACCACCCATCCATCACCCAAATTTAGAAGGGAAAAAAACAAAAATTAAATAAAATTTCAAATTCTACAAGTTGTGAATGAAAGAATGAGAGATACCCCAAAAGTAGGGTCACTTGCTTTGCTCTTTAGACATCCAAATACTACAAATATGGACCATCTTTCTATTTGGTCTTTGATACAATTTATCACTTTACACATTTCTTTGTATTATTCAATCTTTTGCTTTTTCTCCTTATTGCCTCAAATCATTCCCAAAGAGACCCACATTACAATAGGGTAAAGCATTGTAAATAAAACAGAACCGAACCGGAGTTGACTGAGTCTTAGTTTCGTTAACACTTGCTAAAGATTATGAGTCTAAATTTTTCCTTCGTTTAGATTTAAGAAGATTTTTTAACGAGGCGTATGGTAGTATCTTCTTTTTATCTAAAAAAAGATTATGAGCCTGAATGTGCGTAAATGAAATTATCTATGATTTAAGAATTTGAGACATTATGGATAGTTTAAGTATCATTAAGGGTGTAAATGAATAGGGCGTTCGACAAACCGTTCATATAATATTCATTTTTGCTCGTTTATTAAGCTAAATAAACGAGTATAAATTTTTTTATGTTCGTTTAATAAATGAACAAACACGAATAAATGTGTGTTCGGTTCGTTTATGTTCACGAACAAGCTCGTTTATAAGCTCGTTTATAAGGTTGATTATAGGATGAAATTGTTTGTGGATGTATATGAATACTACTTTTTGTTGTTGCTAAGGATGTTATATAAGTTCATGTTGAAATGTAAGTTTTATTTTGTTGCTTTTGTTTTATTTATTTATTTATTGTTAATTTAGTTAACATTTCTTAATATATAAACGAACATGTTCGTGAACACTTAAATGAACATGTTTGTGAACACTTAGACGAACACGTCCACGAACACTTAGACGAACACGTCTGTGAACACTTAGACGAACACGTTTGCGAACACGTAAACGAACATGTTCATGAACACTTAAAAGAACACGTCCTTGAACACTAAACAAACGAACACGAATACATTCAAAAATAAATAAACGAACACGAACACAATATTAAAAATTTAAACGAACTCAGCTGAACATGAACACCTTTAAAAATAAACAAACGAACACGAACATAGTTTTATTCTTTCAAGCTCAGCTCATTTACACTCCTAAGTATCATATATTTAATTGTTAATAAATAAATTTAAATTATTATGGATGTTTTTTCATTTATTTCAATTAAAAAAATTAAATTATAGTCATTGGTTAAAGTTACTTATAAATATTAAATTGCTTTTTGAGTCAACTTCTATCCTTTATTTTTTTTAAGTAAACTAAACACTTAAATATGTTTAATTTCACGTCTTTTTGTATATTATATCGATAATAAATTTAATCAAGTTAAACAAATATTTGTTTGATTGGCTTAGGAGTTTAGGCCCCAAAAGTCATTAGGTATAGCAACAAGACAAAGGGTAAGAGACAACTCTAGTCAAAATAGCAAACCATATATGGTATATTTCAAAAATTGAGGAGCTTTAGGACTTAAATGAGTCGTGTTTGACTGCTTTGGTTAAGTATGTCTGGAACTATGCAGACTTGAGGATTGTTGATGGCCCGAGGAGCCGCCAAGGACGGCGGAGACTTTAGAAAGCTCCTCCACTCTACCATTAAAGAAATCTAGAATTGAGCATGCTTTTGCCCCCTAGAGGCTCCTCCTCCTCCTCCTCCTCCTCCATGACTCTCACAAGTGGCCAAGATTTAATAGGAAAAAGAAGCCCTAAATTAAATAATAATAAGAATGTGGTCCTAGTGCCTGAACGTGTAATTTGAAAGTGGCTTCAAATCAGTAGGTGAGTGAGTGTGTGATGAAGAATGAAGAACAGTGACCCCTGAAAACTGGGGTACTTGCCTTTTTTAAGTGCATTTTTTGGGTTTAAGATGGATATTCAATTCATTGGCGGATTAATTTGGATCGAGTACTGCAAAACCTATTATGGGGCGATCCTCTCAATCTATTTGCTCTATTTACAACGTCGTGATTTGAACCCTTAACTTTGTCTAAGATCAACCTATTTGCTATATTTACAACGTCGGGATTTGAACCCTTAACTTTGTCTAAGAGATCTAGTGTCTTGTCCCACTAGACCAATAACTAATTGATTTAGTCAAATGAAGTGCTAAATATCTTAAGCAAGATAAATTGTTTAAATTATGACATTGTTAATAGAGTAAATGGATTGTGAAAATAGTCCTATAATGAGTTTTTATAGTAATCGATCTGAATTAATTAATCAGTAAATTAAATACAAGTAATTATACCAAAAATATAATAATTATTAAAGTCCATAATATTATTTTTATATTATATCATGTTTTATTTAATTTTCAAATATCATATTCATATTATTTGCACCTTGTTAGAATCAATACAGATGTGTCAAGTTGTTGTAAGTTGGTATCAATAATTAGAAATCAAACCTCAAACAATCATTCCTCAAGTATATACTGATGAATTGTAGTATTTGGATTTTATTCATTTTGTTTGGTTATTACTTAAATATATTTAATTCTACTTGGTTTATGGTTAACAACTTAAAAATTACAAGTTATTTTAATTTATATTATTTTTATTTAAATTTAATAAAATAAAATATTTTAATTTACTCGAAAATGATAATAACTATAAGTAGAGCCGTACGAGAATTTTATATATTTTTATTTTTTAAGCGAGTTAAATACTAATTAACTGATGGCATCGATTAAATCAACATTTTACGATATACATATATATAGATATAAAAATATATATATTTTTTAATTTAAAAACTTATGAAGCAAACCAATCCTAACCAATGTAATTTGGGTTAATTTGTTTTTTTTATATTTAATTCTATTTATGAAAAACAAAAACACCATATTGTCAAAAACAAAAAACACCATAAATAATCATACATTTTTAAAAAAAAAATCAATTGGGATCAAACCGTAGATGAGAGAGAAACAAGATGCAGTGATAACTGATAATTTAGGAAAAACGATGTAATTTTCTTAAATTATTTGAATTCGTAAATTTGATTAAAAAATTGAAATGTTTTTATGTGTAAATTGTTTGAGTATTGTTATTTTAATTAAATATTATCATTCGTCAAATAATCTAAAATATTATGCAGAAGTCTAATATTTTAAATTTTTGGATAATTTTTCAAATTTATTGTCTTTCACCGCACCCTCTTCTTTAGTTGCTTTCCTTTTTGATGGAAGACATTAAAAATGGCAAAGAGATTTTCAGCAGAGATTCAAAGGCAGCTTGCCAAGGCAGAGGGGCATGGTCCCTTTCATGTTGAACTAGCCTTGAGATTTGAGGAAACTGAAGACCAATGATTTGTTAATTAAAAATGACAAAATTTACTCTTAAAGAAAAGGAAAGACAGCTTCTTCTCTCTCGATATTGCGCTTTATTCCATTCAAAATTTGATATACTACTTTGCTTTTTTTCTTTTTTACTGATAACGAGGCTGTCCCTTTTGTTTAACAAAGTAAAGCGAGGTAGAGAGGGAAATGGTGTTGCTTTACTTGTTCTTATGAGCTTTCTCTCTCTAGACTTTCTTTCTTTTATGTTTGCCTCATTGTGTGCTTGTTTGTTCCACATCAAGAATCTCCCCCCTTCTTGTTCTCGTCCCAACTTCTTCTCATTGAAGTGCCGTCTCTGTCTTTGTTTCTCTTTCTTCTATAGTCCTTGGATCCTTCATATTTTCTGGGTTTTTTAGCTTCCTTCTTTGCTTTCACATACATGAAAGAGTGAACTAAGACAAACTCATTTCTTGTTTTTGCTTCAAGTTTATACTTGTTGTTGAGCAAGTGAAGAATTCAGCTTGTTTTGGGGGAAGGATTAGTGGAGTGTGATGAATATGGGGTTCTAGCAACAGTTTTTTTTTCTTGGTGATTTGTATCAAAGTTGAGAGCTTTGAGGATTAGTAAAAAAGAGTAAATTTAGGAGTTGTACGAAGCAAAAACTTTAACAATGAGAGATGAAAACCCCAAGAAAAGCAAGGTTTGCTTTTGCTTTTGTTTCTTCCCCTTTCTCTGTTTCTGGTTTTTCGTTCCTCAAATTTGTGAAAAAATGAAACTTTTTTTGGGAGATTTGTGACTGATTATTTTTACTTCAATGGGGTGTTCATTGTTTTGGTGTAGCTCTCATGGTCCAAAAAAATGGTCAGAAAATGGTTTAACATAAAGAGCAAAACTGAGGACTTTCAAGCTGATGATCATGTTTGTGGAGGAGGAGGTGAGTACTTTGAGCTTTATTTTCTGGGAATTTCAAAAGGTTTGCCTATTATTCATAAAATAGTTAGGACCTCAAGCTTTCATGTTAAGAAAAGTAGATTGGTCACTTGTGAAAAAATGCAGGAAAGTGAATGGATTACTTGGCTATTTCAAGGCTTTATCTTTTCCTGGATTCTATTTTTAAGTACTCAAGATTCTGATATTGTCTCTTTTCATGCAATTTTCTCAACAAACACAAAAATATTCCTTTATCAGTTTCAGTTTTTGTTTTTCAATCTTCAGGAGGTGAAGTGGAATACAGGACCAGCTTCTCAGAAAGGGAGCCATGCACAATCAAAAAGAGTAAAACAGGTTCCTAATCTCATCTCACAAGTTTCTAAGATGAAATTTTATTATGATTATTTTTCTAAATGTTACTATGATGTGCAGAAAAATTTAGTAGGAGTACGGAGCAAAGCCGGCGAGGGAGAATGAATCTTGATCACCCTCGAATCATAGATGTCGAAAATTATAGGTATATTTTCTTTTAAATTTTGTATAGTAGATTCTTTTATCACTTTTATTTCTTTGCGATGCATCAGAACCAACTGTTCTTCTGTTTTCCATTGGAGCAGCATTTTTGTAGCTACATGGAATGTGGCTGGAAGATCCCCGCCGAGTAATTTGAATCTAGAAGATTTGCTGCATGCCTCATCTCCGGCAGATATATATGTCCTCGGGTATGTTTTCGACGGTTTTGATCTTCATGTCTTGCTTAGCAAACTTAGATTGTTCATAGAATGATTTCCTACCTATTTGTTCTCTTACAGATTTCAAGAGATAGTTCCTTTGAATGCCGGGAATATTTTGGGTGCAGAAGACAATGGTCCAGCCAAAAAATGGTTGTCTCTCATTCGAAAGACTCTAAACAATCTTCCCGGAACCAGCGGCGGCGGGGGTTGTTATACACCATCTCCTGTTCCTCAGCCCATTGTCGAGGTGGATGCCGACTTTGAGGGGTCATCTAGGCAGAAGAATTCATCTTTCTTTCATCGCCGATCATTTCAGACAACCAGCAGCTGGAGAATGGACAACGATCCCTCAGTTCCACAACCACGACTTGATAGGCGATTCAGTGTTTGTGATAGGGTAATATTTGGTCATAGACCGAGTGACTACGACTCCAGTTATAGATGGGGTAATAGGCCAAGTGACTACGACTCCAGCTATAGATGGGGTAATAGGCCTAGTGACTACTCCCGGCCTAGTGACTACTCGCGACCTAGCGATTACTCCAAATGGGGTTCATCGGACGATGATAACGGGATCACGGAATCACCGAGTACCGTATTGTACTCACCAATGTCCTATGGTGGATCTGCATCTGAACAGGGATATAGGCTGCCCGGGCATTCAAGGTACTGCTTAGTGGCTAGTAAGCAAATGGTTGGCATATTTATCACAATCTGGGTCAGAAGCGAGTTGAGAGACCATGTTAAAAACATGAAAGTATCTTGTATTGGCAGAGGTTTGATGGGTTATCTTGGAAATAAGGTATTACTCGACCGTAAAATGGTACTCTTAAAGAATTTATTTTTCATATAATTTATTTGTCTTATGCTCAAGAATCCGAACATTCATGATTAACCAATATGGTTTGGTTTGCCAGGGTTCTATATCTGTCAGTATGTTGCTGCATCAAACAAGCTTTTGCTTCATCTGCGCTCATTTAACTTCGGGACAAAAGGAGGGCGATGAGCTAAGAAGGAATGCTGATGTCATGGAGATTCTTAAGAAGACAAGGTTTCCACGAGTTCGTAATGAAGAAAATGAAAAGTCTCCTGAAACAATCCTCGAGCATGAGTAAGTACTTTAGTCTGCAAATTAGCTTTGATACAAATATTAGAAATAAACTCATTACCATTTGATCATAGAATGAATTTCTTTGCATATATACTGACTATTTATATATTAATCCAGTCGAATAATTTGGCTTGGGGATTTGAATTATCGCATTGCTCTCTCTTACCGGTCTGCCAAGGCACTTGTTGAGATGCAGAACTGGAGGGCATTGCTAGAAAATGACCAGGTATGCTTTTATTTATACAAACTCCGTATCTTCGTTCCGAATAACATACAATAGTTTAAAACCTTTCATTGGTGATATTTGGGCAGCTAAGGATAGAGCAGAAAAGAGGTCGTGTTTTTAAGGGATGGAATGAAGGAAAGATTTACTTCCCACCTACATACAAGTATTCAAGAAATTCAGACAGATATACCGGGGATGATATGCACCCAAAGGAGAAATGCCGAACTCCGGCTTGGTAAGAAAATGCCTCCTGCCGAAAGGCATGATAAAGTAGTTAAAATAATAGCTCTGATGCGGAACAATAAGAAAACCGGTTTAATAAAAGAAGTGTACTGAACTTTTTTTATGAAGGTGTGACCGGATATTGTGGCATGGAGAAGGTATCCACCAATTATCTTATGTCCGTGGGGAATCTAAGTTCTCGGATCATAGACCAGTATATGGTATGTTTTGGGCTGAAGTTGAGTCAAGCCGTGGCCGATTGAAGAAGAGCACAAGTTGCTCTACTTCGAGGATTGAGGTAGAGGAGCTTTTGCCATATGCTCATGGATACACCGAGCTAAACTTTTTCTAAAGGAGGTTACAACCCACATTCAAAGTATGCTTGCTCTCTCTCTCTCTCTCTGTATATGTGTGTATGTGTACATTTTCATTCCTATTACTAAGTGATTCCTGTGGTTTAAAGCAGGAGCTTAAATATCACTTGGCAAAAATTTTAATGTGCTTCTACATATCGGCAATAATTTTGCATTCTGAATCAATTAGGTAAGTACTTTTTGAGCTTCTTTGTTTACTTTTCTTTACTGCATCAATTTTGTCTGAAATAAAACAAGTTTCCTGCAGTCAATAAACCTTTGTGATTGTGGTCCTTGCCTCCTTGGACCTTAATCCTTTACTCCCATAGCTTTTAAACTTGGAAGGGACACCAACCTATCTTCCAAGAAACTGAATCAAGGTCACTTAGCAATAAGATTGTGAAAATCTATATGAAAAAACAGCTCTGAAAAAGAAAATTTACTTTTCCATATAACATTGATGTTCAAAATTTTTGTTCTTTTTTTCTCCATTAATTTTTTTTCTTGAGAAGAGCCATTGTGTTTTTCCGTGTGCAGTTAAGAATCACTTTGAGGAGGTTCATTCATAAGGGTGACATAGACATTACATTGCTCACTAACCAAAAAAGGTTGGTACTTTCTTTCACTTTTCGACATGCTGTTTTTTGGTTTCTTCGACTAATCTTGTTTTCATGTTCATTGATTAGGTGTAAACTCCTAGATTGATAGGTTAACTAACTCTCGAATCATCGATAATTTACGATGTCAGCTTACAACATACCAATTTCAGTGCAACTCATAGTTAAAGACAACTGATTAACAAAAAAAATCCACTTCTAAGGCATCTCAAAGCAAGCTCCTTTCGATACCGATAATTCTTCACAACGAATAGGTACTTGTGATTACTTCTAAATACTCAAAAGGGGTTAAAATTAACTTCCTTATGTGATACTAATGTAGCTGTTTTCTTCGGTTTTGCAGGAAGGAAGTTGCATTTTCAAGAACTGTCGAACCGGGGGTGGTTGAAGATTGTTTTGTTCATGATTTGTTAGTTTTAGGGAATTCTTTTTGCGGAGCTGAAGAAGATAAAAGGATGGTCAGCACAATCATTTTAAGTTCAACTTTTTTGTTTTAAATGCAAAATGGATTTCATGTGGATACCCATTACCAAAGTGATAGAAGAAATGTAAAGAACAAAACAAAGTGGAAATAGAAATCAGAATGCTTGTTTTCTCCCACTGCTTTTGCCAATGATTTTACTGAGAAAAGTTGGTTTCATTGATAATAGAACACCTACACTGCCACTTCTTTTTTCTTTTACTTTATTGCAGGCTTGGCAGACTTATATGGGAGCCATGAGTAAGAATTCTCTTTCAAAAGAGGTCTCCTTTATATATATATATATATATATATATATTTAAACATGGTAAAAATTTTTAAGTTTTACACGTTTTTTTAGATTGTTGGATGGGGAAATAGATGGTTGAGATTAACTCTTTACTTTTTTTTTCAAGTGATAATCTTCACATATTCTATTGTTAATCTCAGTCATTCGTTTCATCCATTCAACGATCCAAAAAACATGTAAAATTTAAAAAAAAATACATTGAGTAATCGGATCCTATCTCATATATATATATATGATTCACTTACATAGAATATAAGATTCATAATTTTATACGTTTTTTGGATCGTTGAATGAGTAAAATGGATGGTTGAGATTAATTCTTTACTTTTTTTTAAGTGATAATCTTTACATAACCCACTATTTATTTCAGCTATACACTTTACCCATCCAACGATCCAAAAACGTGTAAAAGTTAAAAACTCTTACTTTATGTAACTGGATCATGTATATATATATATATATATAACATGCTGAACTTTGTCTTCTGGTGAATGCACCATATTATCAGTTTGTTCTTACTTGTCTGGGATGTAGAGAAAGTAAAAAACAAGTGGGGAATATTCCAATCACTTTTATATTGTAGGTCAATTTTTGTACACCATCATTGGAGTTTCCACAATTAAGCTCAGGTTTAAGAAAGTGATAAGTGTGTTTAAGGAACAGTTATGTATCTTAAACTGATATTTGTACATCTATTATCAGATTGCAAATACTATGCCTAATGACACAGGTCATACTTTATTTTCGACCTTTTGTTCGACACATCGAATGCAGGTGCCGAGATATGACTTTCTAAGAATCCTCCGAAACCGAATCCGAATAAGATTAGTATTTTAGATGAACAAAAGGGGCAAATGAGCAAATGGAGTGTAATTCCGTCCCAAACATGATCAAACAAGGCTCCAAAAGGAGTGGGGGAACAATGCAGAGAAAGATTCTGTTTACTTCAAAGCTATCAAAGGGAGAAACCTTGTCAGTCATTAGTCACTTTGTCTGGTACAATTCCAATGGCTACTGCAATGGTTTTGGACCATTTGATATATATATATATATAAAGCAGCATATTTTGCTACATCCTTTTAATGTGTAATTCATTAGAAAGCATCATGTTCTTGTGATCTTGAAATTTCTTGTCTAATCTGCAATTCTATAGTACTTTCTTCAGCTTGATGAACTAACATAATCAAACAGTACCAAACTGTTGTTTTAATTATTACAGTGATAAACTCTTCACCGATTTTTTCTCCTAAAGGTCGCTCGGCAAGCTTTTCGGACCAGAACAATGTGGGATTCGAGTCACAAACTCTAACATCTTCAACGGTTCAGACCAAGTTATATGTTTGAATTTAGTTTTTGTTAAAACCTGAAGTACCCTTTTGTTAGTTGGCTGGCAAAAGCATGTTTCAGGTCTCTTTTGTCCCTCTAATGCAGACCATACCAATGGATTGGTCTTTTTTCCTCTGGCTATTCAGCTAGCAGACAATGCTTGCTGCTTAATCCGGTCTAAGATACCCTTTTGTTATTTGGACTTTTACCCTTTTTTATTCTAAAATATTCATTATGTCCGACACTTACATTCAACACGTATTTAAATATATTAATATTCAACACTTAAATCCAGATATAAAAAACACTTTCCTAGAATTTTCTCTCTCGAAAGGAATGTGTACAGTCTCTCCTAAAAAGTTCTACTACTCGACACTCGTCCAAGTTTGAGTAACATAAAAAACAGGTTCGGGTGACGGATTTGCGGACACACCATATCCCTAAAATCAGAAGCCAGCATGAACTCAGCAAGCATCTGAAAAGGGGAAAGGGGTACAATGATTGAGGCCAACAAACATTGAGACTGTTATTGAGCATGCACTACTTAATGATATCAGAAGCAATTTATATGGAGTTTAAATATGTTTTATGCATCACAAAGAGTTATTGTTTACTTTTTTATATTAATGTTTAAAACACCTAATGTAGATATCTATTGGGCCTCAAAAGCAATGGAGTTTAAGTGATCTTTGAAATGGCCCATTTTAGTACCTCACTAACTCTTTACATGGAATACGATAATGATTTAATTATGAATTTCATCTCTCAATTTTATAAAAATTGAAAAATTAATTCCTCTAGTTTAATCTGTCATAATTTAATTTTCTAATTTATCAAAACTAAACAGTTAGTTCGATTGTTAGTAAGCATATGAACTTGACCTATTGATTTTTTGTTTAAATTGTTGAACTGTTAATTTTCAACTAAAAGTTTAATTGTATTATCTAATTGAACTAATCAATTATCTTAAAGTACAAGGACCAAATTCTATAAATATAAATATAGATTAATTTCTCAACTTTCTTGAAGTAGAGATGTAATTCTTTGGGATAAAAGTAACTTTTAGTCCGATGTAATTCTCTGGGATAAAAGTAACTTTTAGTCCCTACACTTGGTAACTTTTTTAAACTTGATCCCTAATTTTTTTGTCCACATTAGTTTTTTTAGTCAATTTCAGTCATTTTGATGATGTGACACAATGTTAGAGTAACATATAAACAAAAGGACTAAAATGCGATAAATTATCAAGTTGAAAGATTAATGTGGACCCAAAAAAGTTTAAAGACATGGTTCGAAAAAGTTGTCATATTCAAAAAGGCTTAATAGTTAAATGAGTGCTCAAATTATACATTTTTTCAAATAAATGCATAAAGTATTTTTCGACCCAAGTAGGTGTCTAACGTTTCATTCTATAACACTTTTAAGGTTTTTCTATCAACGACTGTTAAAAAAATTATATTATCCAATTAGAACGTGACACATGTCTATTTCTTAATTTTCATTTAGTTTTTTTTTAAATTGGGGACTAAATCTTTTCTAGAAAATCAATAGCGGCCGCTATATAGCTTGCACACCGTCTGAAACCATTATTGTAGCAAATAACAATCCATAAAAGCTACAGTACATCTGTTAATGTTCGCAATCACGATAAAATACTACTATCGAAAATGCGGTCGCAACCGTAATTTAAATCTAATTCATGCACGGCAACATGTGTACACCTGCGGAGTCTGTTCTGCCAGACTACAGACCAAGTTCAACTCAACCTTAGCTCATGAATCTGGATAACAACTCACCTTCAATTCACCTTATCAACTCATCGAACTCATCTCAAATTCAACTGAGTTCATACATATAAAAGACCACACGGTCCACCATCATCACTTCGCCACTTCCGGTTACAGATACCATAAGATATAACCCAGATTTCGCTGCAACCAAAGCTTGTCGTAACCCTGCCCGCACCACGTGAAGTGATCATGGCGTCTCGAGTCTCGACATATGCTCCCCACCAAAAGACAACACTCGAAACATTTGTTTGGTTCAGCACACTCGTCACCTTGCATGTCAATGTGTTCAAAACGTAGACGAAGATTCGCATGCAAAAGCTAACCTTCCCGCTTCTATAAGTACATTTACCGGTCTCCGCTATTACCGCCACACACAGCAATCATGGTGAAAGCCCGATTGTCGCCCGGCGGGCCATCCAGTCACATTCGTTGCCTCCCAAAACAAGAACCTGAGGTTCTTAGCGTTCGGACTTTACCACCGGAACAACTCGAGGATCTTCATCGGTGGCAAAGACAACATGGTGAGGCAAATGGATAGTGCGGCGAAGGAGCTGGCGTTCGGGATGCCGTCGAAGTTGGTGAATGAGATATTCACCAACAACCCGAAAGAGTCTTACTTTGTGTCTGGACAAAGGCAACAACGTGTTTCTGTTTAAGCGGGAATGTAATCAAATAAATATGGCGGCGGAGCCTTGTCTTGTGGCAATGTGTTATGAGGTTTTTAGTGCTTTGTCTTTTCCATGTTAAAACTCACTCCGTCCCACTAAGAGTGTCTATTGTTGACTTTTTACGTAGTTTTAAGAAGAAAAAGTTTATGTAATAAATATGATGTAAAATATTTGAAATAATAATTTTACCCTTAAAAAGTTAAATTTTGTTTTGTTAGAAAATTAAAGAAGGGGTATAAAAGAAAATATGACTTTTAAAAGTTGTTGATTTTTTCAATGAGACATATTAAGTGAGACAATTTTAAAACACAAAAGGAACATATTAAGTGGGACAGAGAGAGTATATTATAAGAGTAATCAATTTAATAGTCATTTCCCAAGAGAAGTCATCTTCATTTTTTATTTTAAATATATTCTTTAAACATAGTAGAAAAACGAATAACGTCTTAAAAAAATTAAATTTAAATTATTTTATTTGTAAATTGTGTATATATTATTAAAATATTAAATATATATAAGCAAATATTATTTTGTAAAAAAAATATATTTCTTAATTTTTATTTTATTTTCATACTAATTAATTTTTTTAGTTTTTTATTTATTTATATTTCGCTTAATCCTTCAACTAATATTGTTTTCAATTATTTTTATTTTACCATTATAGTAATTAATCTTTCTACTATTATATGAAGATATTTTACGATCATCAATATTTGTTTTGTTAGTCGATTAATTCAAATCGGATATTGTATTAAATTGATTTATTTTATTGGTTGATTAATTCAGATCAGATATTGTATCAAAGTGAGTACTACAAAAATTTATTATAAGACAATTCTCTTAACCAATTTTTTTTTATTAATAATATTATGATTCAAACTTCTGGCCCTACTTAAAAAATCTAATGCCTCGTCCCAAATAAAAAGTTAGTGTTATGTGTAAACTAATTTTCCAATGTTCATCTCCTTCCAAACAAAATAACTATAACCATTTCCAGTGATGGACCTAAATGTATTTTAGGGTGGACACGAGTTCATCTTAAATTTTCTCAACTTCACACATTTAACTTCTTAATTTTTATGAATTAGTCCTTAATATTTTTTAATCTTTATAAGTAGTATTAGGAGCCACTTGCCAAAAAATTGTGTCCCTCAAAACATATCAAGCAATCCCAAATAGACTCATTACCTGCATTATAATAATCAAACTATCCCTTCCAAAAAAAAAAATCTAGAACATAATTGATTGTTTCTTTTGAACACAAATTTAGACAAAAATAAATGTCGATACTAAAACCTCTGAATATTAAAAATGTCTTATTGAATCAACTGAATTGAAACCAACTTTAAAACCAATAACTTCCTTGTGAAAATCAATTTAATCACCTTGCTGACTATAGATAAAAATCTAACGAATCCTTCATAAATATCAACAGATCATCCGTAAAATAGAGATGAAATTTTGATGCATTAGTGTTAATACGATCGCATTATTCTTTTGGTTAAAATTATAGTAAAATAAAAAAAGGAATTTGGGCCAAAATAATAAAAACAGCATTGATAGAAGAATATGCTTTAATAAATTGGTCCAAAACCCAACTAGAAAAGCTAAACGTGGGCCTGAAAGCCCCAACTAAGAAGATGGATTGATTCAAATAGGTTCAATTAGAGAAATCCGACTCGAGATCCAAAATTGATCCGAACAAAATTAGATGTTTATGCTTATTGATGATAATGTATGAATAAATTAATGAACGGGTTCCGAAACTTTATTTTTATTTTTTTAACAATATTATTATATTTTTTTGTTATATAATTTTATATATGGTCAGAGTCTAATATTACTCGATGTAAATATGAACAGAAATGTTCTATCTTTTTTTGGTGCCTCTATTCATGTTCTACACTAAAAAAGTAAGTTTATATTTTAGAATTATTTAGAGTTTATAATTTATGATTTAGAAATTAGAGTTAGGGCTTATGGTTTAGGTTTTTTAGTGTTGGGCATGGATAAGGGAATAAAAATCTTTTGTATCTTTTTTGTGCCCTTATTTATGTCCCACACTAATAAATTAGATTTAGAGTTTATGGTTTATGTTTAGGGTTAAGGCTTATGGAATTAGGGTAGGGTGTACTGTTAGGATTTGGGGTTTAGAATTTAAAATTTAGGGTCAAATCTTAGAATTTAATTTTTTATTGTTGGAGCATGAAAATGACATAAAAAAAGACATAAATTTTTGTTCCGAATAAAGGCACAAAAAATGAGAAATTATATCATAGGCCCGACTCGTCACGTCATCTATGGGCCCAACCAATAAAAAGCATCAATTTCATTAAATTTTTCCATGTATCTTTTTACCAAGTGAATCTTCACTCAAATTTACTGTAAATTAAATTAAAAATCACTTTTTACCAATTATAGATTCATTTGGTAAAAAGATGACATGAAAAAATATAATGAAATAGATGTGTTTTATTAGTTGGGACCATGAATAATGTGGCGAGACAAGCCTATGATATAATTTCTCCAAAAAAATAATAGAAATCTTCTACATTTTTAATATATTTATTTATGCTCGCACACTAAAAAATTAAAGTTTAAATTTAAAATTTAAAAATTAGATATATGATATTTTTTTAAGATTTATAATTTAATATTTAGAATCGAAAGTTATAACTTAAAACTTAATTGTTTAGCGCTGAATTATAGAAAGCAGGTGAGAGTATGGTAGAAGACTTTTGTTCTATAAGTATTGTATGCGTATGAATTTGTTCGCCTCCCCTGCAACTCATCACCATGCACAGCAACGTGTACACTGTACACCTGCGGAGTCTGTTCTGCGAGACTACAGATCAATACCAACTCATCCTTAACTCATGAATCTGGATGAAAACCCATCTCTAATTCACCTTATCAACTCATCTCTAACTCAACAGAGTTGACTCATAAAACACAACAGTCACTTTGCCGCTTCAGGTTACAGAAACAACCAAGATTCCGCTGCAACCAAAGCTTGTCGTAACCCTGCCCGCACCACGTGAAGTACTGATGCAGCGTCTCGACATTTACCCCACTAAAACACAACACGTCGAAACATTTGTCTGGTTCAGCACAGCACACTCGTCACCTTGCATGTCAATGTGTTCAACACGTAGAAGAAGATCCGCATGCAAAAGCTAACCTTCCCCTTTCTATAAATCCATTACCAGTCTCCGCTATTATCACCACACACAGCAATCATGGTGACGAGCAAGTGTTTTTCCATAGTTTTGTTCATTTCTCTCGTGCTTTCTCTCGGCTTGCTTTGCTCTGCTGCTGACGACAATCCTAGTAGAAGAAGCGAGGCCGAGAGGGATCCATGGCGGCGATACAAGGAGTGCCAGAGGCGATGCGAATGGGATACTCGTGGAGAAAGGGAGCAAGGTGAGTGTGAAGACCGATGTGAAAGGCAGTTTAGCCGGGAGCAGCGAAAGGAACAAGAAGAAAAGGGAAGGTGGAGCCGCCATGATTCGAACCCTGAAGATCCCCAGAGGAGGTTCGAGGAATGTCAACAACGTTGCCAAGAGGAGGAACAAAGGCCGGAAAAGAAGCAGCAATGTGTGAGACAATGCCGGGAGCAGTTCGAGGAACAACCGAGGAGAGGAGGAAACAGGTGGGAGGAAGAAGAAGAAGAGGAGGAGGAGGAATGGGAAGAAAGGAGTCCGCGTCAAAGCCACAACCCTTACTATTTCCCACGAGGAAGACATGCCCAAGCTCGATTCCGGGAAGACGATGGCAATTTCTGGGTGCTACGGAAGTTTGCTGAGAAGCATCATTTACTCAAGGGCATCAACGAGTACCGCATTGCCCTCATAGAAGCAAATCCCAACACTTTCGTCCTCCCTCACCACAGTGATGCTGAGAAAATTTACGTCGTAAGAAACGGTACATATACTAAAATTTCCATCCTTTTTTTATCAGCATATATTTATATAACACTAAAACATGGTAAATTTTTGCAGGAAAGGGAACTCTCACGTTTGTGACTCATAAGAACAGAGAATCCTTCAATTTAGTCCCTGGAGTTGTAATCAGAGTTCCATCAGGAAGCACTGTGTACTTGGTGAACCAAGACAACAACGAAAAGCTAACCATAGCAGTGCTCCACCGACCTGTTAACAACCCTGGACAATTCGAGGAATTCTTCCCTGCCGGACAGGAAAATCCTCAGTCTTATTACCGAACCTTCAGCCGTGAAATTCTTGAGGCTGTTTTCAATGTATGTTTTTTCTTTCACTACTAATATGATCAGTCCTTTTGTCTGCTAATTTGTTGTTTCATTGATTGATTCATGTTTCTTTGGAATAGACACGACGTGAGCAGCTAGATAGGTTGTTCGATGGGAGGCAAAGCCAGCAGGGAATGTTCCGTAGAGCCAGCCAAGAGCAGATAAGGTCATTGAGCCAAGGAGCCACTTCACCGAGTCAGAAAGAAGAGAGATTTGCCTTCAACTTTTTGGCCCAAAAGCCTAAATACTCCAACCAAAATGGAAAATTCTTCGAGGCATGCCCTCGTGAATTCGAGCTACTCCAGGACATAGATGCCGCTGTCGTAGGCGTCGAAATAAACCAAGTAAACTCAAAACCAGTTCCATTACAATTCATCTCATCGTGCTAATCAAAATCTTAAATCAAACCCCATTTTTATTCTTCTTGCAGGGATCAATCTTTGCGCCGCACTACAATTCAAAGTCTACATTCGTGGTCATTGTCACCAAAGGAGACGGGTACGTCGAAATGGTTTCCCCTCGTCGTTCTAGTGAAAGCTCCCACGAAGAAGAAAAGGAGGAAACGAGAAGTGGAGAATACAGAAAAGTGAAAGCCCGATTGTCGCCCGGCGACATCTTTGTAGTCCCGGCGGGCCATCCAGTCACATACGTTGCATCCCAAAACAAGCACCTGAGATTCTTAGCATTCGGACTCTACCACCAGAACAGTTCGAGGATCTTCATAGCCGGGAAAACCAACATGGTGAAGCAAATGGATAGTGCGGCGAAGGAGCTGGCGTTCGGGGTGCCGTCGAGGTTGGTGGATGATATATTCACCAACAACCCGCAAGAGTCTTACTTTGTGTCGGGACAGAGGCAACATCGTGGATCTGAAGAGAGCAGGGGCAGGCCCGTAGGCTCGATCCTCGACTTCGCTCGCTTGTTCTAACCGCTGCAGTTGTAGTTTGTGCATGTTAACGTAGTAAAATAAAAATAGGTGTCCTTATGTAAAGAGGAGAGCCTTGTTTTGTAGTATGAGCTGCCTTGTTTCTTCCTATGGAATGAAATAAATAGGGAAATCTTGGTTTTCATTTTTCTGGAGTTTTAGGGAAATCTTGGTTTTCTTTTTTCTGGAGTTTTATTTCCACCGTCAGTATATTTAATAATTACCTATAAATAATAATAATAAATAAAATAAAATAAGTTTACTTAGCTCTCAAGGTAACATCTTTAATTTTTTAATAAAATTAAAAAAAATAGTCATTGTCAGATCACATTTAATAACTTTATTTTTTTTAGAAAGTGTTAGGTTCTGTCATAAGTTAGAACTCATTTACTACTTTTACCTTCTAAAAATGAATTATATACTTTTAATTTTTATTTTTTTTAAAGAAGTTTCTTCATTTCTTGATTTATAATATGCTCTTTTAAAAGATATTCTGACAAAATCAAAATAAAAAAGGGGGAGAACCATGTGAACACTTCAAAACACTTCCAAATTTGAAATTTGAGTCCAATAATAGTATTTGGGCTGAAATTATGAAGGACATTTGCTATATAGATAGATAGATAAATATATATAATATTAAATTGTTTTAATATTTAGAATTAAATACTTAATTATTATATCTTAATTAATTAAATTATAATGAACATTCTTAAAAATATAAAAATAAAATTAAAACAAATTTAGATATATATAAAAATTTAATGAATCATAATAAAGTGGATATTATATATTTTTTCGAAAAAATATTCTATAAAATTTAAATTTACAAATATTATATATATAATTTTGTAAACCAAAATTTTCTATTGATTTCCCCTATTATTTGGTTTATTGTCAGTAAAAATATTAATTTACAAAGCACCCTTAAAATATGTTTAGATGCGAAATTTGAAGAAGATATTCGTTTTATAAAGGGTTTTTTATAAGGTTTTTATAAAGGCTTTTAAAATCCTAAAAATGAAGTTTTAAAAGTACGATTTTGGTAGTTCAGATACAATTCAAATATTGAAGAGGATATTATTAGGAGGGACAGTCATTATTAGGAGGGACAGTCATGCACTCTGAACATAAATTATAAGACGAATATGCATATTACAAAAAAAAAAATCCACCTAAATAGTTGGGTTTTTAAATTCATCATAACCTTATTTTGTTTGCAACCGATCCCATCCCACTATAAAATTTAAAATACTATTTATTTATATTTTAATATTTTTAAATTTTTTATATGTTTTTACAATCTCATTATGTTCACATATAATGTTTTTATAGTATTTATTTTTCAAAATTTATTTTGTAATATTTTATAGGTTAAACTACTGCAATGATCACTTACGTTTAGTCATTATACACTTTTGGTCACCGATTTGTTTTAGTCACTTATATTTCAATGCGTAAACTTCTGGTCACTCAAACGTTAGTTTTTGTTACCCTGATGACGTGCACATTAATAAAAAAGTTTATTTTTAAGTTCACCCCTGAATTTTTATAAGTTCATTTTTATTAACGTGCATGTCATCAGGGTTTAGGGGGTTAAAAATGCAATCCATTTCAACCCAAAGAACAACTAACTGTTTTAATTTCACTGCTGAATTTTTATAAGTTCATTTGTGTTAAAAATGCAAAGACATAGCTTTGCTCAATTTTAGGTTTATCAGGGAAAATGGGTTCACCCTTCATCTTCTTCCAAAACTCACATCTTAAAACAGGCTGCCATCACTTGTATACTTCCCAAACAATGGATTGGGGTCAGCTATGGCGGATTGTGGCACTCAGCAATGTTGTTGACTTGGAATTGTTGTCGATTTTTTTTGATGAAGCTTTCGTTTGTTTTTGTCTAGGATTTGTATATATGGAAGCTTAAATCTAGAATAAAAATTTGTTTAAAGTGGTCATACGAAGGTGGGAAAGCCGGATGTAGGTTCGTTGGAGGCTAAATCGAACGAACGGTGGGTGGTCGGAAGTTGGTGGCTGAAAAGAAGTTAGAGTTTTTCTTTGGGGTTAAAAAATAAAATTTTAAAAATTCAGGGGTGAAATTAAAAATAAACCTTTTTTTATTAATGTGCACGTCATAAGGGTAACGGAAACTAAGTTCGAGTAATCATAAGTTTACACAACAAAAATGTAAGTGACCAAAATGTTTAATTTTTAAAATTGATAACCAAAAGTGTACACTGATTAAACGTAAGTGATCATTGTAATTTACCCTATTTTTTAAGCTTATAAAGTTTTTGGTGTACCGATAAAAGATACCACTTTAGTCTTGGTTGACACTAAATATCGGGATCAATCTCAAATTAAATACTCTTTTTTTTGTAAAAACAAGTCTATTTTCAAAAAATATATATATAAATAATTATAAATTCTTAAAATATATTTTAAATTTAAATAATAAATAAAATACATAAATATCTAAAGACCATTATGGAATTATATATGTATATATATGGGTAAAACTTTGATACACAAGCCGTGTAAAATTAATTTTACACAAGACTGTGTATTTATACTATAAAAACTCAAATCCTAAATTCATAACCCTAACCCTAAAAAGTAAACCCCGCACTCTAAACCCTAAACTTTAAATTCTAAACAGTAACCTTAAATTCTAAACCCTACAACCTAAACCTTAAACCCTAAACTAAAACTCAAACCCCTAAAACTAAAAGGCATGTGATATTCAAAGATTTGTTCGATACCTAGAATATTTAAAATTCAAAGTTAGTTTTAATCCTTCGAAAGATGTGATATTCTAAAATTATTTTAGATGACATATTGATAAAATGTTACGTCATAAAATGATAAAATATCTTATGTGTATAAAAAACCAACAACCAACCATATTTTATTTTTACCGTCGAAAACATATATTAGGAAATGTTTTTAAAAGATTGCATCAATTCCTTTTTTAGATTTTTCCCTTCTTATTTGATATTAAAAAAAAAATCTGATTGTAACAACGAAACGGAGAAAAATCGAGTATAAAGGAAGACGTTAAGATTATCTGAACAGATTTTGTAGACTAATTTAAATCAAATTTTGTAGAGGTCTATTATGGAGAGAACACTCTCAATTCATTTTTTTTTTCATTTACAACATTAGGATTCGAACTCTTGACCTTGCTCAAAAAATTTAGTGTCTTATCCCATTATATCAAGTGGTTATTAGTAAATAAATTTATTCATTAAATTAATTTTTTTGGGTGAATTAATTTTGATTTTTAACATTGTAATTTTATAATAATACATGTTCTATTTTTAACTCAAATCTCATACTATTTATTCCAAACTTAGTTGGTATATGGTTTTAATTCAAAAAGTGAAAATCAAAATTAGTTGGTATATCATATGGACTTAGACTATACAAACACACATATACATAGGTAGGATTTATTGGCACAATGTAATACTAAAGTTTTATACATTTTTTTATCGCTAAACGAGTAAAATATGATTTATATTAACAATACGAATTGGTAAGATTTTTACAAAAAATGAATTATTTTTATTTAAATTTTTTAATTTCAACTATTAAATTCAGTTAATCTAACAATTTAAAAAATGTGCAGAACTTTTAAGTTTTACATGTTTTTTGAATCGTCAAATGAGTGCAAATAGATAATTGAGATTAATAATAGAAAATTAGTAGATTTTTACGAAAAAAGTTGATTATTTTTAATTTAAAAAATTGATTTCAACAATTTTTAAATCTAGTTAATCCAACAACCTAAAACATGCATAAAATTTTAATTTTTACACCATATCAATAGTGTCACGGGGCTAGACTTCTGAACCAACCCAACGTGCGGCCTTAGTCGATGTTCTTAGACAAACGATTAAGTAAGCCTGAAATCCTTCTCCGGAAGATCGAATACTTCCAATGCTCACAAACACAAGATCGTTCCAAGAGGAACCAAACAAAAGAGAAAGGCAACGAGAACAAAAGAAAGAACGCTCAAGAACGCGAAGAACACTACAGAGTGTTTTTAGAGTAAATGCCAAGTGTATTACTCAAATGATGGATGAGTACAAGTGAGGTGGGGAGGCCTCTATTTATAGTTGAATCCCCATACAATGAACGGACGAGATCGAATCACACTAACGGCTCAGATCGAAAGCCACCTACCAAATCTACACTAACTAAGGAAACTCTATCACTATGATATTCTTTCCTTAAGTTTGTGTTTACATTGAGAGATATTCTTATCCCTTGGAATATTCCCCGGTAAGATGCCATCTATTAAATTACCAGGCTCAATGTACTTGGGCTTTCTTTCAGTCTCCAACGATCGGACCAAGTCAGGTGGTCTTCTTGGCAAGCCTAGAACCTCTTGGGTTGCTTGAGCATCTGTCTCGGACCCAAATGTGCGGGCCATGACATTCTCCCCCACCAAATCCGGCGATGCCCTCATCGCTGTCTCAGATAAGACTTCTCTTGGTTGATCTTGGATCTTTCATGGTACCTTGGCTTGCTCCCAACTCAGAATCGGGCAACGATGTTCCCCCATAAGAACGGCTCCCCCCATAAGAAGCGCTCGACTCGGGCTGGGTTGTCTTCCCATACAGACTGCTCGCCTTGGTTCCTTCCGCTGTGTAACTTCTCGCTCTGCATCATTGCGCACATCTCGATGAAGTTTGAGATGTGCCTCCTTCGTGGCATTCACTCTAACCGGCATCAACCCTTCCCTCGTGAAGTTTGGTGCCTCGTTGCCCATTGGCAACTTTTCTCGCATTGACCCTTCTTTACACTTGAAGTTCAATGCTTCTTCCACCTTGCCCAAAGATGCTTTTTCCACGAGCCTCATGTCGCTGGCTGACTCGGGCAACTCTTGCCCCACTAAAGTAGTTCCTCCAACAGTAGCCCCCAAAGCGATGTCTCATTGGCTTGGAGCATCCTCGGCAAGCTGAATGACAGTCAGCGTCTTGGTTCCTTTACCCTTGTCTCGGTACGTGGGCACAACGCAACGTTGTTTGCGATCCAAAACACAGACGACGTCGGCACAAGGAACGATAAGAGCATCTATACGGTCAAGGAAGCTTAGTCCCAAAACAAAATCAAAGTCATCTAAATTGATTACCTTGATGTCTTCCTTGCCCTTCCATTCACCAATCTGCAGCTCAACTTTCCGTGCCGTTCCAACAATTGGAACTTTCTTAGCATTCACAGTCTTGATCTTTCCAATTGAACCCACAACTCTAAGACCAAGTTTGTCGGCAGCCTTCTTGGACATGAATAGATTGGTTGCTCCGGTGTCCACTAGAGCACTCATCGATCGTCCCGCAATGTTGATGTCGACAAACATCAACCCTTTCTGCTTGCGTACTCTCGCCTTAGCAGAACTCAGTATCATCGAGCCAAGTCTCACAGCCTCGCTCTGTTCGGGCTCGTCTACCCCCTTTGATGGCTTGACTCGATGTGGGCATGCTCGCAACTTGTGTGGCCCCTTACATTGGTAGCACTTTAGTTGCTTCTCTTCCCTCGGCTTGATTGCTTTGACACTCGCAATCGCACCAAGTCTCGTCACTTCCTTGTCCGACTCCTCGGACACATCGCCTTTGACAGCATTAAGACGATCATTCTTGGGGCAATCTTTCATCATGTGCTTCCCTCCGCAGATACAGCACACAAGACCTTCCCCATCTTTGACTCCCCCACCATAGCCCTTGCCTCGGGGCTTGAGGGTCTCCGCCATCTCGAACTCGGCTATGGATTCAGCTGCGGCCATAGCCTTGGAGAGTTCCTCGACTCCCATCCTCTTCAGCTCCATTTTGGCCCATCGCTTAATCCCGTTCTTGAAGATAAATAGGCTTTCGGCTTCAGCGATGTCCGTAATTTGGAGTTTGAGTTCAGTGAACCGTCTGACATACTCCAGGATGGAACCTTCATGCTTGAGTTCGTGCAGCTTCTCCCGAGCCTCCTGTTGGGCGTTCTTTGGGTAAAACTGTTCCTTGAACTCAGCCTGAAACTCTTCCCAAGTCCCGATGGGAATATCCTTGCTCTTCTCCTCAGAGCATCTGCGTCGCCACCATAAGAGTGCAACGTCAGTTAAGTAAACAGAAGCAATGTTTACCTTATCCGCATCATCCTTAATGCTGTAGCACGAAAGTATTGTTCCATGCTCCACACAAAGTTCTCCACGTCCTGGGCCGATCTAGTTCCGCTAAACTCCTTCGGCTTTGGCACGTCTAACTTTGGTCTGATTGTTGTCGTGTTTAACATACCAGTCACGACAGCATTGTAAACTTGAAGCTCTCCCTTGAGCTCCTTAATTTTCTCCATCATCTCCGCCTTCAAAGCCTTTAGCTCGGCTTCGAATGCATCACTCCGTCTATCCGCACTGTCGGCACACTGGTCAAGGTCTTGCACGTTGTTCTTTAGATCCTGCATGTTGCTTTCGAGCTCCTCTCCCGAAGAGTCCAGCTCGTCAAGACGTACTCTTACAACGTCCATCTCCTCTCGGGCATCCTTCATGGATCCTTCGAGCTTTCCCACCCTTTCTTCCAGCGTAGGCACAGTGTTGCTCGGACTGTCTCGCTTTCCATCGTCAGCCTGGGTCTCTGCACCCTTTTGTGCTGCAATATTCCCTCCTTTCTTTGCCATCTCCAATCAGTGTTTGCGCTCGAACACTCGCTCTGATACCAACTGTCACGGGGCTAGACTTCTGAACCAACCCAACGTGCGGCCTTAGTCGATGTTCTTAGACAAACGACTAAGTAAGCCTGAAATCCTTCTCCGGAAGATCGAATACTTCCAATGCTCACAAACACAAGATCGTTCCAAGAGGAACCGAACAAAAGAGAAAGGCAACGAGAACAAAAGAAAGAACGCTCAAGAACGCGAAGAACACTACATAGTGTTTTTAGAGTAAATGCCAAGTGTATTACTCAAATGATGGATGATTACAAGTGAGGTGGGGAGGCCTCTATTTATAGTTGAATCCCCATACAATGAACGGACGAGATCGAATCACACTAACGGCTCAGATCGAAAGCCACCTACCAAATCTACACTAACTAAGGAAACTCTATCACTATGATATTCTTTCCTTAAGTTTGTGTTTACATTGAGAGATATTCTTATCCCTTGGAATATTCCCCGGTAAGATGCCATCTATTAATTTACCAGGCTCAATGTACTTGGGCTTTCTTTCAGTCTCCAACGATCGGACCAAGTCAGGTGGTCTTCTTGGCAAGCCTAGAACCTCTTGGGTTGCTTGTTGCGTTTGCGGGCCGTGACAATAGGTTTTATTTAAATAATTTTATGACTCGCTTTACTTGGTTGAATGGAAAAGTGGACCGACGATGTAATTAACTCTGCTTTCACCATACAGGTATTTTACTGCCTTTCTCTGTTTGTCGCAGCAAAGCCAATTGGCTAGAAACATAAATCATAAGAACCAATATGATTAATCACGCAAGTTCCAATAACATTAACTAAGAAAATAAATATAAATATTTAAAATAAAATTTGTGTTTATGTATTAGGTAAATTATCAAGGTTTGTGAACCATGAGACCAATTCTTTCAATTGGATCATTAAAATTTTAATTTGGTTTTAGTTAAGTTTTTTATCGTTAAACGTTAATGAAATTGTTAATGTAAAATTTATGTAAATTTGCATAATAATTTATTCGATCTTTATTACTTACAGATTCTATTAATTTGATTATAATTACGATAATAACATATTTGATCATCATAAATTACACATTTTATCGATTTGTTTAACTTCCACATCAACAATTCTGTTAACGATCAATGGTTTAATTGAAACCAAATTGATATATTTTTTGTTTAGTGATCAAAATAGAATAGACTATAATAACATTGGAGTAGTTTACCTTCAATTTTGAGTTTAGTTGTTGTTTAGGTTCTCCTAATTTGAAAGTTCGGCGCATTAAGTCTTGACTCCTTAATTTTTAAGCTAGATAAATTAAGTTTTTTAAATTATTTTTTAGATCCTCTTAACTTTAGAACTAGATAAATTAGGTCTTAATTTATAATTTTTCGGTTTAAATAATTTTAAATCTCTTTTAATTTTAAAATTAGAAAAAAATAGACCCTAAACATCTTTCACTTTAAATTTTAAATTGATGACTTAATACTTAAACCTTACTATTATTTCATTAATATTTATATTTATTCGCCAAAGTTTCATCCAAGCTTTGTCCGAGTGTATTTTGTCTATTTTAATCATTAATTTTTAATTTACTGGCCGATTAATTCAGATCGAATTTTGCAGAAACTCACTATGGGGACGATCATCTTAATTCAGTCTTCTCCATTCACAACGCGTATTTGAACCTTTGATCTTATTTGAGGTATCTAATGTCTCATCTCCGTGTGTAATTAGTGCCAAATCTGCTGATTAAGATGGGTCGTGCTTTATTTTCCTTAAATGTTACAGCTTTCATTTGCCTTTATTTATTAAAAACAAAATGAAATCAAGGTTTATTTGTGGGATTTCTCTCCCCAGTCCCTGAGTTCTCTGCATGTCTTTTTCCATCTCCATTAACCCATTTTCCGTTGCATTCCCACTCTTCACGCTTCGGTTTATAATCCACTGAGGTGGGTTTTTTTTTTTTTTTTCCTTTTAATCTTTCGCTTCCCTTCAATATAGTGTTTCATGTTCACGTACTCTTTGAGTGTTCGGAATTTCTGCACGCTATATATTTGATATTATGTTTCTGTTTTGGCGTTTACCTTCATTTTCTTCTACATTGTCATTTTCTTGTTTCTGGGTTTACCAGTTTCTGCTCTGTGGCCTGGTTTTTGCTTCTTTTCCCTGAATTTTTGCACGATCGTTGTTTGCGGTGACTGGTGATGTTGGAATTTTTACATTCTGTATTGGTTATATGATTGTGTATTGTGCTGCATTGCAGAAATTGAAATGTTGGGGTTTTTTCTGTTGGTTTTCTGATGACATTTTAAATCCCTTAAACTTGATTATCATCGTGTTTTGACATTGCCCTGTTAATGCTTGGTTTATTACTGGTCATATACAAAAGTTGGTGCTTGAGAATTTGTGCGTTCTTGATAATGCTGAAAATTAGTTTTTCATCCTTTTGTCATTGTAGTGTACTGTATCTTCTATGTGTATGAATGCTTGTATAAGGGTTTAATGATTGCCTATTGTGTTTTTTTTTTTGCTCCGAAACAGTTCGTCTTTCTGGTTAGTGATGGGAAGGTCCGGTGACAAATCCGATGATGAATATTCCGTCATTGGTGACAAAGGAGGAATCGATTTCATCGATTATGCAAATGATGAATCTGTTTGTAATTTCAATCCTTTTGAGGAGGGTCCTCTCGTAGTTGTAATCACTCATTTTTATCTGGTCTGTAAATACATATTAGTATAATTATTAGTGTATTAGTGTTGCATGTATACATTGTATTATATTATATTATATGTTTATTATGTGCATGAGTGTTATTAATATATGTAAAGTGTGTAGTGTGTGCATGTATATTATAAACTATATATGTATACGTATTAACGGTATGTGTGTCACGCATGTATCTATAGTTAGTACGAGCGTATTTGTTTTTACGGATAATGTGTGTAGATGTTATGTTAATTATGTGTATGATTATATATGTATGCATGCTAGTATGTTATATTAATTAATGCTTGCATAGGTATATACGTATGTATTACCGTATGAATATTATTATTGTTGTTATAACTAATATTAATATTATTGGGCTAATATAAAATAAAATCCAAAAACATGTTAAACCCAAATGAATAAATTGATAGTCCAAGTCCATTACAAGTCTGAAGCCTAATATTATTACAAGGCCCGGTTGGCCCAAACACAAACCCTATTTAATTCTAATTATTTTGGTGCAGATAACTATGGCCCGTTGGATCAGATCCAACGGCCACGATCAAGCAGGGATAAAATATCTGGCCGGCCGCGTGCACTACACGTCTGGACCGTTCGAGTGCCACGTGCGCGTCCAGTCCACGCGCGGACTCTTCGATATCCCACGCGTGCGTGAGCCCCACGCGCTATAACAACTCGACTGCTGAGCCCCACGTGGCACGATCTGGAGCCGTTTCACCAATCGAAGCTTCATCTGGGTCGTTCATCCTTCAAGCCAGCCCGACCGTTAGATCAGATCTGATCCAACGGCCGAGAACGCCTCTGACAGAAGACAGAACCCCCACACCGCCACCATGCTTCACCATGCCGATCTCCAACCACCGCGCTCAGACGCAAGAAAAGAAAGATTATGTCAGTAATCAGTCCAGATCTGAAAATAGATATTATATTACTTGTACCAAACCAAAAGACAGGCATATATGTATGAAACAAACATTTTGTAACGAGGGAAGTTGTAATCGAAAGAAAAAATACAAAAACCAGTATTCAGTGGTAATACTCTTCTCATTTTTTGCATACATACCAAAAAATATATACGTAGTAAATAAAAAAAGGGTTTAGAGTCGTTACCATCGTCGTCTGTGGATCTCCCCTCACCAGTGATAAGCCTCTTCGGCTTTCCCAAGCCGAA
The DNA here is from genome assembly GCA_019671005.1 of Hibiscus mutabilis. Classification (NCBI taxonomy): domain Eukaryota; kingdom Viridiplantae; phylum Streptophyta; class Magnoliopsida; order Malvales; family Malvaceae; genus Hibiscus; species Hibiscus mutabilis. Next base: position 42,937,692 of record CM033740.1, on the reverse strand, counting down.
TATGGTGAACTGAAAGGAGTGAGAGGCCCTTTTTGGTTTCGTTTCGGGTTGAAATAAAAAAAGGGGGTTTTTTTCGTTTCGTATTTCTTAGATCTAGGACGAATAGAGGCTTTTTCTCCGAATCCAAGTTCGGATTCGTGTCGAGGGTAAGGTAAGGGTCATTTTGGTGTGTTTTTTGGGGCTCGCCGGCGCCGGAGAAGACGACGGTCGGCCGCCAGATTCTGGGTTCATGGGATGAGGTTGAGAGAAAAATGAAAGGACGAAGGTAATTATAAAACAGACGAAATGAAAAAATGGGGAAAATTTGGGATAAAGCCGAAAAGAGAGTATTTATAGGTGTTTTTATTTTATGAAATGGGCGAATTACGTAATAAATCCCCCCGCGCTTTCAATATTTTCGTTTGTGTCTCGCTGCAGGGGATATTTACAACTCTGGTCCCCCTTGTATTTCAAAATCTTGCAATCCAGTCCCTAAATTACATCGAATCCATTTTTAAATGGTAAAATTACCCCTTTAGCCATCCTGCGTTTTTGGATTTTTCATTTCGGGTCTGCCCCTTGGTCTAATTACAGTTTCAGTCCTTTCAAGTTCGATCCTGTTTGCATTTTCGTCCTTAAATTGCATATTATTGTCCTTTAATTTCTGCCACTGATGTTTATTTCTTTTCATTTCAGTCCTGTTTCCATGTAAATGTTCATGTTCGTATTATAATTGTACATGTTGATGTAGTCTTTTGCCTTATTATATATCTCTCGTATATGCCTTGTATTTTTATGTTTACATGTATATGTGTGTTAAGTTTATGATGATTATGTATCTTTATGTATTTGTTCGGTTATCCGTATTACGCATATTATGTTCTAGTCGACTTGTACACAACATGTTTTGTATTTTAGTACGTATTGTATGTTCTCTTGGCTTTTAGGTTGGGTATTAGTATATTTTCTTTTTATGTATAATATATTGCTCTATATGTGTTGAAATGTGTTTTATTTCTAATATGTATGTCTTCTTGAAATATATGTTTTTGTCCATACATGTATTTATTCATGCCTTGTTATTGTGACATGTTAAATTTGTTTTTATCTACTATTAAGCTTGATATGTATATGTGTGTTTTAATTACGTATTTTATTTATGTTAGATTAGTATTCTGTCATGTTAATATTTATTGCATTTAAACTATTTGCCATGTTCTATATTTCACCACTAATATTGTATATCGAGACATAAATTGTCAATGCAGTGCCTTTTTATCCAAGCGTAAACGGGGCCTGTATCAGACGTAGTGATAGTGGTTAGGCGTTTACTCTCGGATAACGGGGCCCTTAGAATTTATTCGCAATTATAACCGAATTTTAAACTAATTGTCACTTTAACCCGGAAAATCCAATATTAATAAAGCGGTAATTATTAAAGTACCAATTTTGGGCGGTGTGGGGTGCTAATCCTTCCCCATCCGTAACCGACTCCCGAACCCAATAATTTTTAAATCTCTGGTTTTATGGTGTCCGGCCTACCTAAGTGGCCGGTGGCGACTCTAATTTTTAAATAAAACACGGGTTTTCTAAAACTCCACGCCGAAAGAAATTTTTCCAAACAAAAATAAATAATCTTTTTTAGCGAGAAAAAACATCGCTAGAGTAGTCTCTGCACCATTCCCATTTTCAAATGGGAATCCTCAGTACGTATCTGTGGGAGCAATTGCTTTCGATTCCATCAGTATCAGAAACACCACTGATGATCCGGTGGAGTTGTGGACAAAAATCTATGCTTCGAGGCCCGGGAACTCTTTCACTCTTTCTTTGATGAAACCTCCATCGGCGAACTCCAAGGAAAATACAAGCCAAGGGTTCGTTGAGTTCTTTGATTTAGAGGATCGAATGATACAGCCCGGAGAGACTTCAACCCTTTGGTTGTCTTGCAAAGCAAAGGAAATCGGCTTGCATACTACGGTAGTGCATTTTGACATTGAGGGTGAAAGATTGGAAAGAGTGGCCTTTCTCTTGGTCGAAGATAAGATCTCACAAGCATTGGCATCTAAAAAGCCATACTCCAGAGCTCAAAGAAAGAAACAATTTTCTGTCGATGAATATGTTACAGGGTCACGCCCGGCAAGGGCAACGGGCTAGCTTCTCTGGTATGAAATTCCGAAGGATATCAGAGAACTGGTCGAGAATAAGCAGACTCCCGATGCTATAAAAGCAGGCCTTACAAGGGATAACTATTCAGCTTACTTCAAACATCTCTTAATCTTGGAAGAGTTACAACTAGAGATAGCTCTAATCTTTGGTTGCTTATATGGTTGATTATTGTTGTGCATGATATGGAACTTAGAAATCCCTTTTTGTGGTTCAGGAGGACATGAGGGCCTATAACATGGAGAACGTCAACATGAAGAAGAAAGGGAAGTATTTATCACTTCAGGTCACGGGGCTCGCTGAAAAAAGGCCCTCACTTGTTCATGGAGATCATATATTCGTTAAACTTGCATGTGAAGATGCTAATGAAGCAGCTCGAGCTTATGAGGTCTGGTTTACATGCAAAATACTACATGCTATTTCCTTTTAACATAAGTTACTTCCATCCTCTTTGGCTGAAGTTGAATTGTGATATTTGAATTATATTCTTGACAACCTGTGGCCTTCATTGCTGCTATGTCATTTAGGGCTATATGTGGTTTAATGCTTAGATGCTTTATCTGTTTTTAAGGTCAAGCTTCTTGTGGTCATTAAAACCCGAAGACCGAGGTCTTTCTTCATTTTTAATGGATAATGCATACTTGTTATTCCGATGCCACTCGTCAACATAATCTGTATAAACAGGAATGCATATATCATATCTGAATGATACAAACTGGGTTGTCTTAACTCTTAATACACGAATCTGGACATTTATATGTTGTATGGCATGGATTTTCTGATATCTTTCTTAGTCTTACTCTTTCCCTCCCCTTAATTTTCATTTGTCTTTCCATTCCTATGGGCTTTATTATTTTTTTGGAGAATCTTCTGGCTTTTTGACAAGTGAATGTGGTGATTTTCAGGGTTATATCCATCGGGTAGAAGCTGAAGAAGTGTACTTGAAGTTTGCACTTGAATTTCACTCGAGCCACATAGACGAAAATTTTTATAATGTGCAGTTCACGGATAACCGAATCAATATGCGGAGGCAGTGCCATGCCATTGATGCCGCAAAAAGCCTAGACGTAAGTCTCCTTTTTCCAACTGAGTCACCCCAAAGTAGGGTGATAGAAGCAACTCCACTAGTGTCCATCTGTTGTACACTTAATGAGGAGCAGATGTGTTCAATGGAGATGATCCGCAGCTGCAAAGGAGGACCCCCTTATGTGATTTTCGGGCCACCAGGTACAGGGAAGACAATGACAATAGTGGAGGCAATCATGCAGCTCTATCAAACCCAAAAGTCTTCTCGAATTCTCGTATGTGCACCTTCAAATAGCGCGGCTGATTTCACACTAGAGAAACTCCTCAATGAGGAGTCTGTTGAGCTTAACGAGAACGAAATATTCAGACTAAATGCTGCTACACGTCCGTATGATGATGTCCAACCGAATTTTCTTCGTTTTTGCTTCTTTGATGAGCTTATATTCCAATGTCCTCCGCTTAGAGCTCTCGTCTGCTACAGAATCGTGATATCAACTTACATGAGTTCCTCTCTCCTCTATGCCGAAAGTGTTAATAAAGGCCATTTCACTCATATTTTCTTGAATGAGTCCGGCCAAGCTTCAGAGCCAGAAAGCATGATCCCTTTAGCAAACCTTTGCCAAAAAGAGACGGTTGTTGTGCTTGCTGGGGACCCAATGCAGTTAGGTCCGGTCATATACTCCCGAGAAGCCGATGAGTTTGGACTGGGGAAGTCATACTTAGAAAGGCTGTTATTCGAACATGAATTTTACTCTACTGGGGATGAAAATTATGTGACAAAATTGGTTAGAAATTACCGATGTCACCCTGAGATCTTGTATCTCCCTTCATTGCTTTTCTACAACGGTGAATTAATCCCTTGCAAAGATGACACTGGTTCGTTGTTGAATTCAGTAAAATTTCTTCCTAACAAGGAGTACCCTGTCTTTTTCTTTGGTATACAAGGCTGTGACAAAAGGGAAGGAAGTAATCCATCATGGTTCAATCGGATTGAAGCCAGCAAGGTTGTTGAAATTGTTAATAGTTTGACAGCAACCAGTATTCTGAGCCAGGAAGATATTGGAGTTATAACCCCCTACAGGCAGCAAGTCCTCAAACTACAGAAGGCCTTCGAGAACCTTGACATACCAGATATCAAGGTTGGCACCGTCGAACAATTTCAAGGTCAAGAGCGGAAAGTTATCATCATATCTACCGTCCGATCAACAATCAAACACAATGAGTTTGACAGAACCCATTGTCTGGGGTTTTTGAGCAATCCTAGAAGGTTTAATGTGGCCATTACACGTGCCATAGCTTTGCTTGTTATTATTGGAAATCCACACATAATTGCCAAGGTATCAATCTTCACTGGCGATTTTCATTTACTTTCGCTTAATATTTAGTCAGACCTCGGGTGCTAATAAGAAAGAAGACAAAGTCGAGGATCTTATTTTTAATTCGCTGAAATAAGGTAGGCAGAATTTTGCTAATCTGGTATATAGATCCTCAGAGTTATTGCATAGTTTTATTTTTTAGCTTGCTGATGAATCTTAAATGAATGGCAGGACCCATACTGGCGCCAGCTTATATGGCGTTGTGTCGATAACAACTCTTACCAGGGTTGTGCTCTGCCTGAAAAGCAAGAAGAGTATGTTGATGAAGTTGCAGCGTCGGAGGAATGTCAGATTCACGATGAAAGCAGCGATGCTGAAAGATGGGGTGAATACACCGAGGAAACTGAATATGTCAAAACTTGGACAGATGACGCCGAGTGGTCTGATGGGTGGAAATGAAACACACGAGGGTTCTTTAACTTCTGTTTTCTTGCCCTTCTTTTCATAGGGGACCTTTGCTTTGCCTGCTTTTGTTTTCACAGTGATAAATGTGATGAAATCAAGTGTTCATTTCAAGTGACACAATATGGCATAATGGTAAAGCAAATGGAAAGAGGAGATCTTTATGCACTATATTGCTAATAAAATTCTTTCATCGTATCATTTTGCTGATTACAAAGTGTTTATTCACATCAATAGTATATACTGAATGAAATTTAGAAATCTACTCTACTGTCATACTAGGATCGAATGTAGATTAAGCAGAAACGCCATCATTCCAAGAAGGAACCAAGTTATGTGCTTCAGAATCTGGTTTGTCGCAGAAGAAAACACTTGTTCCACTGAGGAACTTGGCGGTGTTGGTGACCTGACCGCTGGTTCTGGGGACAAGTTTGCTGAATCCGATGAATCATTATCTAAACATGTCAGAATAGTTTTCATAAGATTCTATGCCAATAAAAGATTAGTGCTTAGATTTGGTCAAACTACAAGCAATAATGCTGCAAATGAACATTTCAGCCATGAAAACAACTACTAAAAACAGGGGAAAAGAAAGAAAGGGGATTGAGGTTTTGCTTACGAGAATTGGATGGTTTCAATATCCCTGAATCTGTGGTGCTTGGCAATGGCGGCAACGATGGTATACCTATTGCATAATCACATAATTAAGAATTGCATTAATCAAAGCGTGAAAACAGTGAAGTAAACAATTGGGTTAAAAGGTGAAAACCTGAATAGCAGAGTGAGTCTAGATAAGCAACGCCATCCTTGGCCGTGCAAAAGGAAGACAGTGAAGCAACCCTTTCTTTGTTCAACGGGAACCCAAATATCAACGGCTGCCGGAGGATGTAACAGAAACAGTAACCGTCGCCAGATTCAAAAGCAGAAGCGAAGACGTCGCAGCACTGTGGAGCAACGGAGTCGGTCGCGTTGTTTGGAGGGTCGGACACGAAGGGCAAGCAGGGTGAAAACGCCACCAGCTCCTTCACGCAGCCTGCTTGCTGAGGTGGTGGTGGAAGTTGCTGCGCCGCCGCACCAAGGAGGAGCAATAAGAAGATGTTCGTCGCCATGGCGCAGAGCGAGAGAGAGTGAGAAAGAGAGACGTTTGGTTAAGGTTGTTAATAATGTGTTACGGAGAGGGTGTTTAAGTAAATTGGACGAGGAATGTGGCGGGAATGGACGTTAAAGGTGGAGCCTAATAAAAAACATTTCGGTATTCTTAATTAAAACTATGTAATTAATAATAAGTTGGTCTAGTAGGATGAGGTACTAAATTATTTACGTAATATTAGAGGTTCTAATAATGTTATTATAAATGAAGTAAATTGGATTTGGAGAGTCGTTTGATAATGAATCTCTATATTATTTGATCTAAATTAATTAATTAATTGATTAGATACTGATAATTATAAAAAAGTACTAATAAGGGTAGAATATGAGTAGTCCGTCCAATCCGTCAGGATTTGGATAAAAATTTTGGCTCGTGACCCGACTGACCCGATTTCGATATAAATTAAATAATTTATGATATATTTTATGAAAAATAAATATTAATATACAATCAAACTAAAATATAATTTTTATTTAATATAAACACCCAAATCTATCACTCAAATGTCAACAATGGTTTTAGTTCAAGCCGCTAAAAGAATATACTCACCAAAACAATCAATAAAGCACACGGAATTGGAGACATAGCAGCCTAGTAGTAGTGCTTGAATATTACAAATCCTAATGTGAACACCCAAAGGAATGGTGAGACACTATAAGAGGGGTTGGAAGCTGATGGAGTATCACCAGCGCGGCTCCCTGTAGTGGCGGTTGGAGTAGCTCCAGAATCTGATGACGGTGGGGTTAGCACCGGTGTGGTGTTGGAATCCGGTGCTTCAACCGATGGTGTCGGTTCGGGAACAATGAAACCCGTAGGGCTTAAAGATGGCGAAACTCCAGGAGAGAGTGCGGGTGCTAGTGAAATTAGACATGTCAAATAAATAACCAAATTAATCATGTTTATCGCAATTACAAACATAATAATTACGTGAACCGAAAAGAAAATTTTCAAACTATACCTGGAGCAGGAATAGGCGCGCCACCGGCCGCTGCAAAGCAAAGAAAATTTCTGTTAGATTGAATATAAAGAACATGTACAACTGGAATTGTACATACGAGTCCATGTCATAATTTTGGTTCGGGTAACAATATTTCATGTACCATTGCATTGTAGAGGGACATCGGGCATGTTACAAGCTCGAGGAAGAGAGATGGCTAGGGTACGGTTGATCGGTATCCGAAAAGGAACACTTCCGGTGACGATGAGGCACACGCAACCCATGCCGCCACTAGTAAGATTCTTAAGAGAGTTGCAACAATCCGCACTTGGCGAACTCACATTCCCGGTGCTATTCGTGAGGAAATTCATGCAAGGCATGAAGGTGCTAAGCATCGTCGGAGTACATGGATTGCTGATTTGCCCATAAACAGGCAACGACAACATTATCATTATCGACGCCATCAAAGCCAAGACCAAAACCGGAACACGGGGAGAAGATGACTTAGAAAACTCCATTGATTGTAATGAAAAGAGAGAAAAGAGATTGGAGTGTTGGGAATTGATGATTGGGAAGACAAGAGGAGAGTGGATTTATATGCAATTAGGGAATGGGTTTAGGTGAGAAAACAGGTGGGTTTGAAGTTGGTTATTGAAGCTTAAGTGCTTTAACTAATTTTGGACAATAACAAAGGAGATTGGTTTAGCTACGTAGGTAGTTTAATGGACCCCATTTTGACTTTAAACTTAATCAAATCAAGAAGCTTTCTCACTTACTCTATGTGGCAGGACACGGTGTATTTTAATTTTACTTTTAAGTATATAATTGGATTCGTTAATAACTAAATCAAAAGATTTAAAAAATAAATTAGACCAAATCCAATATTTTGTCCAAATACGACTATATTTGTAAATGGTTAACTAAATCTCATTTTGACCCACTAATATTTTTTATTTTTAAAAAAATGCATTATATTTTTAATGTTGTATTTAATATTTTGTAATTATATATATTCATTAAATTTATTTTTATTATTTTATTTATGGTAAATTATTATATATTATAAATATAATTTTTATAATATATACAAGTAATACAATATATCATAAATTTAGAAAACGGGTCAGATTGAGTTCTGGCCAGATATTGGGCCACAAGGAAGAGAAGGTGTTGGGCTAGTTCATGGAGGCAGACCATAACAACAAGCACATACGCTCATGAGTTAGATTGGGTTTATATATGAAATTAATATATTTTATATTTATTTAAATTTAGTTTAATTTAAATAAAGATATTGAATTTTATCTAAATCTGTCCTTATTTTTAAATGACTCATTTAAAATTCAAATTCGTTTTTAGCTCATTCATATTATCATTTTGTCAATATAATTTAGAGCAAATGATTAAAGACTGTTGACATCCAATTTCTTCCCTTAGATCTTAAGTTCTAATCCTAGCAGGAGTAATTCTCCTTTTCCCTTCTCTAGATAGAATTTATTTAAAAAAATATTATCATTTTATTTTTTAAAAATATTTAATTTATAATTTCCCTCCCGTTAAATTTATTAGTTTACTTTTTTTTTGATAAATTTATTAGTTCATGCTGCCAACTAAATATTTTGGATATTGCATAATCTCAACACTTCCATATATTTTCAACAAACATGTGATTTCTAGTTTCAAAATGATTTTGTCACAATAAGCAGCAACTATCAGTTTGGAATTGTCATCCAAAAAATAATGTTTATACAAACAACTTAACATGTTTTTCAATATTTATATTATAGTATTACATGTTAAAGAGTCGATTATCCCTTAAATTAAGCCGAGATTCGTTTATAACGTTGTGAGCAGAGAAAAGTAGATTATACAAATTATCCGTCCAAATTTAAAAAAAAATGAACAAAAAATTAGAATTGTTTGACAAATGAGTTAGACTCGAACTCCAACATTCAAAGTCTTAGTTCTAGAGACGAAGCTAGGATTGAACTATGAGGGGTAAGTTAATTAATTTTGAAATAAATAGGGCTCTAAAAAATAATTAAATCATAAAAAATAAGGAAATTAAGGTTTACTTTCACTAATTTTAAAATGTAAGGGTCTTAGAAAGTGATTAAACCAGAAAAATAAGGGGCAAGGCTTAATTTAATTAATTTTACCTAAAAGGATCTTAAAAAAATAAAAAATCAAAATTTTTTGAAGATTTTAAAACTTTCAATGGCCTAAAAATAATTAAACCATTCAAAATTAGGGGGACAATTGCTTCTTCTACCCTCCCTTTGGCTTCATCCATGCTTAGTCCAGTTCCATTTTATAAAGAACAAAAATCATCTGCCCTCTAAGCATGCCCCTTTTTATGCTCCATACTAAAAAATATTTAAAAATTAAATTATGAACCTTAACCCTAAATTTTAAATCCTAAACCTTACACCCTACACCCTAAAACTACACAGTAGCTTAATTTCCCTATACCTTAGCTCTAAACTCTATATTCTAACCCTAGTTTTTAGTGTAAAGCATAAATGAGAACATATTTAGGGTAGACGATTTTCATCCTTTTATAAATATATTTTATACCACATAAAACTAAATTTATAATATAGAGGTTACGTTTGGACACTACAACCTCGTGATATGGGCTTTAGGGGTCATTTGGTTATAGATACACTATATACTCAAGTGAACAAAGATATGTTGCAGCAATATGGAACTTTTAATACGATGGGTATGCGATCCAATGACTTCATTCTAATTTTGACCTTTCAAAGTCTGCCCTTCGTTCCCTAACGTGTCACACGGTACACACTTTTGCTCATAGGTTGTTCACCCACATATAATTTTATAAAGCCTTAAGCCTCCATTATTGAACACTTGCAAACATATATATATATATAGTTGACTATTGATCCAGTTCAAAGAGTAGCAAAGTTGGTCACCTACAACTGCCATCATTTGCATGTAATCTACCTAAAAAACCCTCATTGCAAAGTTGTTACGTTCATAATTCCCAGAATTCATCTAATAACCAACAGAGAAGTAGTTTTCCAGACATGAAGATGGAACCTGGTCCTAGTAGCCATGCTTTCTGCAGGAGCCGAAGCTCAATCAGGTTGCACTAATGTATTGATCAGCATGTCACCTTGCCTCAACTACATTACCGGAAACTCATCGACCCCGTCCGGACAATGTTGCTCGCAGCTCGCAAGCATCGTCCGTTCTTCCCCGCAATGCTTGCGCGATATCCTTAATAGTGGTGGTTCATCGCTCGGGATCACCATTAACCGGACTCAAGCTTTGGCCTTACCTGGCTCATGCAATGTTCAGACTCCACCTATCAGCAATTGTAATGGTAAGGGTTTCTATTAACCTAATCTATTTTTTTTCAATCTCATTCTTGCATGAATCTAACACCATGACCTAATTGTTATAATCAGCTGCTTCTCCGATGCCGGCAGACTCTCCGGTTGGATCACCGGACTCTGGGAGCATAGTTCCTACAGGTACATGATTGTTATTACTCTTCGTTTTCTTTTTCTTTTTGAAGTACTCGTGTCTGATACTCGTATATTCTATGTTTGTTACAGAAGGTAGATCGAAAACCGTGCCATCCAGAGAGGGAAATGGATCATCATCAAATGGAAGCACCACCACCACCACCAAATTGTCATTCTCTTTGCTGGTTTTCCTTGTGGTGGCGGCCACATTCATACAGTAGCACTTCAACATTCTCATCACCACATTGGATCTTGTCTAGTTTTCTGCCATGTCATGTTAGAAAATCATTTTGTGATATTCTTGATTTTGTTACTTAGTTTCCCATTGGTTGAGAATACATGTGATGTCTGTATTTTTATACCCCATGCAGGGGTAGATATGATTTTGTATTAATTGTTGAAGAGAGAGTTATGGTTTCTCTTCCCTTCTTAAATAAAGCTTATTTATGGATTGCCTACTGAATATCTTTATTGGGGATTTATATAAAATGAGAACTAAAAAATTAGATTGACAAAAATTTTCCAACAACAAGAACAAATGTCTTGAATATCTCGATGAAATATAAATGTAGGTTTAATATACGAATTGGTCTTGAAGTTGACATTTTGTTATCTTTTTTATTTTTCAGGGGTGTGAGTCTCCTAGTGAGAATTTCTGCGTACACAATGCATCAAAGTCGAAACTTGCTTAAGTGATGCCAAACTGTTTACCACTTAAACCAACCCCGTTAATTGAAGTTGCCATTTTTTTAATTTAGTATTTAATTTTTTAGATTAATTTAGTACCTGATCTTAGAAAATTAATTATTAAATTAATCTACGGTGCTGACGTAACATTTTAACAATTTTATTAGGTTATGACACATAACATTTTATAACATTAATATTTTGACCGATCAATGTCAAATCAGTAATATAATTAGTAGTTTAAATCTCAAGTTATTGCAAGTACTATTTTGATAAAAGAATTCACTTCCAAATTGATAAAAAAAAACTATTTAAAAAATCAAATTCAGAAAACATATAGTATATTAAAAAAACTAAAAGTTCACACTAACATTCAATATTTTTACTAAAAGGAACTGCACTATTAGGGCTGCACCAAAAGTATACATTTAATCAAGTACATGGTAAACATGAGAGCTAGTAAATACTTTTAAAATATTGTAAATTATTTAAATACTTTTTATTTATTTAAAATTTTTAAATTTTTAAATATTTCTTGAATATGTTTATTTTTTTACAATTTTTTTAAAAATTAAAACTTTTCAATCAAATCAATTAATTTTTTTGTATATCATCAAATGATTGTCTCGTCAACAAAGTTAATGGTTATGTCATTACAAAAAAAATCAACGATGAATCAATATTTTTACTAAAAGGAACTGCACTATTAGGGCTGCACCAAAAGTATACATTTAATCAAGTACATGGTAAATATGAGAGCTAGTAAATACTTTTAAAATATTGTAAATTATTTAAATACTTTTAATTTATTTAAAATTTTTAAATATTTCTTAAATATGTTTATTTTTTTACAATTTTTTAAGAATTGAATAAACTTTTAAACTTTTCAATCAAATCAGCCAATTTTTTTATATATCATCATATGATTGTCTCGTCAACAAAATTAATAGTTATGTCATTACAAAAAAAATCAACGATGAAAACCATTTATCAAAGAACTCGATTGATAAAATTTACTAGTTTAAAAATTCTTAATGTAAGAAAAAATTCTTTCTCAAGAAAAAATATTATAATCCTAATGTACCCTTAAACCTTGAAATAATAATAAAAGAATTTCACCAAAATTAAAAGATAAAAAAATGAAAAACAAAATGGTAATGTCGACATCATGTCACATAAAAACAACCTAACCATGCATAGAGTTGGAGCAAGTGGGGAATTACTTCATTATTTTCTTCCATGATGTAACCTTGATCTTGATAACTTTATGACGATGCAATAGGGTTAAGATTGAAAAGCTGGTCTAAATATACATATATTTCCTTTATTAGACATTGACCTAAGATATCAAGTTCTATATCTTGTATTTCATATGTATATATATATTTTACAGGTTAATTGAAATTAAAATTATTAAATATATTTGAAGAAAACCCATGGGCAAAGTAAAAATAAGTAAGAAGTAAATTATAATTTTTTAAATGATTACTTTAGAGGGTTAATATATAAGTTTACTATTAGTCTTGAAACTTTATAGTTTAAAGGGATTGCATTTGGAAATTTATCATTTGGGGACATGCTCTGGGGTGTTCACGATTAACCAAAATACTACAACGATTAATCTAAAGTTATGTTTTAGTGCAAAAGTTATATGTTCTTAGTGCAATTAGAGGGGAAATGCATAAAGAATGTATATAAGAATGCATAGAAAATTAATAACTCTTTCTTAATGGTTAACCAACGGTTAACCATGAACTCCCCTACTCCTTACTAGGTTCAAGCCTCTCTCTCGGTCTCTACTTATACATGATGAAACCTGAATCGAAATAAATCTAGAAATGACATATACAATAAAACTCAACTTAATTTTAAATATTGATTTCAGATGTATATTATCTATCCAAATGAATATATATATTATCAACTCAACTATGAATAGATAATGTTTTTCTAGTCTAATTGCATTGGAAATTTGATGTCCTCTCAAAGGACTTTTTGAAGCAAAGATGGGGTGATGTGAAAGGTCTTATGAGTCCATTGATTCAATTAATGAAGCTCCAAATGTGAATGGGACCTAGGATGACTTGATCGCCATGGGGTACCCTCTATATAGCCTCTACTATTATTGGTGCTTTAATTTGATTTAGTAAAATCCCTAGAAATGCATGATAAGACTAATGAGTAGACCTCACTTAACAACAAAGTTTAGTGCACTTGTAGACTAGATCAATCTCCTAACAAATATAATCACTTCAAGCTACTGAATCCAAGTAGATCTAAACATATCTCACAAAATCAAAGACAAGGATAATGGCAAAGGAGAACCATATCTCTTTTTGTATCCAACTTGTTCCTAACTCTCATGATGATGCCATGCATGCAACTAACTTGCTTTTGTGAGAAGTGGTGTTTGAGACTTGAATACTCAAATTTTATTATGTGCGAGTCTTGTTCAGAATTATATATATTTTGATTTAGATATATTTGAATTGTCAATCTATCTGTTTGTGAATTGTAATATAATAAAAAAATAACTTGGAAGAGCAAGAGTTGAATAAAAGAATTTTGAATGACAAATTTTGTATAAGTTTATACATCATCGATGATTCTTATTATGACGTACTATAAAAAAATTAAGAGAAAAACTTCAATACACAGTCTGTGTAAACTTTAGTTTACAGAGACTTTTTAGTTTTAGGGGTTAGGGGTTTAGTTTAGGGTTTAAAGTTTAGGGGCTTGGGTTGTAGGGTTTAGAATTAAAGGTTAGTGTTTAGAATTTAGGGTTTAGGGTTTGGGGTTTAGCTTTTTAGGGTTTAGGTTTAATTTTGATTTATAGTAGAAATAGGCAGGCTTGTGCAAAATATATTTTACACAGCCTGTATCAAATTTAAACCCAAAAATTAATACATATTTTTTAAAATTATTAAAAATTATAATTATTATAACTTTTAACCCGTGATGTCTTGTGATTTGTATAGATTAAAATATAAACCGGAATAGTATATCTCATTTTTAATTTCAACGAGTTGTTCCAGTAGAAAAGAGGATGTTGTTCATCCTTGGAGACTCGGGTTCAAGCACATATGTGTGCAAGGTGTGTATGTGTCTTGTCTAAAGGTTAAGAAAGAGTATAAATAGACAATACCATATAATCACACCAATATATTCAAATAAATATAAATTAAGCATGTATATTTTCATTAATAGGAAAATTTCTTAGAACATAAATGATTTATGGCCTACCATAAACTCAGTAAAGGCATTGCATAATTATATATGCCAAAAATGATGATTAAAATTGAAACGAAAGCTCCATAGGTAAACCTCTGTGCCTAAGTAATTAAGACTTTTCAAGTAGAAGAGGGTTTAGGGCTGTATGAATAGAATAGAGGAAGAGCAGCATGTAGAGAATGAGACTGATGAACCCAACAATCAAAGCTCCTGTAACTTGGTGGCAGTACTTCCTCACTTGGTCACATATTGGTAGCCAACCTGCATTAGGGTTCCCTTCCTTCCCCACATAAGCAATCGCCAAGGCTGCCGAAATGCTTGATGTAAGCAACATGGTGAAAACCTTGAAAACAAAAACACCATATTAGTTAGCAGTTAAGTCCTGCCCCTAAAGAACCCGATGAATGGTTTTGGTGGAAAAAAGGAAATGATGATCATCGTAGGAGATCGAGTTTTATTCAGAGTTGAACAGATTAACGAATACTATCTCGGGAACATATTAAAAATATTAAAAAAATTCCTGCCCCTAAATGTGACCTTAACTACTTCTTTTGAAATTAGACAAATTAAACATTACCTCTTTTCAATTTAATTACTTCTTAAGCTATGTCTCTCGTTTTCCTATTTAAATACTTCTAAAGTCTTTCAGTTTGGAAATGAGACCTTTACTATATTTTTTAAAATTTAAATCGATGGTTTGACGATTAGACATAGGGAAGACAATCTTCCCCAACCTCGATTGATCCCAATTAGATCTGACCGATTGAGGTCGGATTTTTCTTTTTTAATCGGAGATCAAGTCGAGTTTTTTGTTAAAATTTTTGGGATCAAAGTTAGATTTAGACGAGACTCGTCCCGCCTGTCACAATATATTTAGTAAAATACTCTTTTCTTATTTTATGTGATTATTTTTATATGATCTATTTAATATTTTATAAAATTTCTAGTAGGGGGCTTTGTTGGATTTTTGTTGAAATTTTAGAGTCGGCTTGGACCAAATTATGATTCTATTATATCGGGTCTGAGGTCGGGTTGGATTAAATTATAATAAAATCGAAATTAAGTTAGGATGTCTAAATTTTGGGTTAAGATAAAAGCCGAAAGGCCAAAAACCCATCTTGTCTCTAGTTGGACATTAATAACCTCGAGTTGTCGTTTTCTTTGAAAAAAATAGAAAAGAAAAAGAACTTACGGCGTCTAGGGCAACAACTAGTCGCCAGAGTTGGCTTTTCGATGGAAGAAACAGAATCAAGAACCCGTAGATGCTTACTATTGCATTCACAATAACAAAGTACCTACACATGCAAAGCACTCATCAGCCACACATTAACATCAAATAATAAAACAAAACACTAGTCGAAGCTTGAACTCACTTAAATGCCGGTGTATCCGAGTACTTGGCTTCAATCGACAACGCCAAAACACTAGTCCTCTCACGGCTAGAAGCCATGACAATAGCAGCCGAAAGTGTGGTGCAAAACGCTATGAACCTTAGCAGAAAGGTGAAGATCTTCTTGGTTTCGGCCATGGAAATTTTGCAGAAGATTCATAGGGTAAAATGAATGAGACAAGGGGTATATAGAGTGGTAGAAGAGACAGATGAGTGGATGTGTGGACTTTTAGTACGCATGTTGGAGGGTTTTCATCGGATTATTCTTTTGTTAGTTGAAATCCTCAACGCCCACTGCAAAAGTTTTTCTACGTCGGCTGCTGCCGTTGGATATTTGTGGTTAAGGGTTATTGTTGAGTTGTATAGAACTCTTTGTTTAGGTTAGGTTATCTGTCCTTTTTACTTTCTTTGTTTGTTGTTTTGTGTTGTTTTGGCACGAGTCTCTTGGATCATCGATTTTTTTAATATGTTTGTGTGATTATATAGTACTATCTATTCATATTTTTTTTAATCTTTTGACAAAATACACACACTACATACACATATGCTCGAACTTGAACCTTTTTTTTGGATAAATGGGTGTTTATTATCCAAGAAGCAACAAGGTGCTGCAAAAAAAACATTACAATCAGGGGATCATTGGATTCCCCAATCTATGCACAGCTGTACATTAACCCTATCAGTAAAGTTTATACCCTTCCCGTGTATACGAAATCGAACTAAATCTTTTATGCATCGAACAATATCATCCACTGATCGAGCAACACCCCTAAAAACCATGTGGTTCCGCTCCTCCCAGATATAATAAATGTATGCACTCCAAGCCATCTTGAGGATGAGGACAATGAGAGATTTCCCCTTCAAATTCTTCAAAGACCATAGGAGCTCATCTTCCCAACCTGCGACATGTTTGTACAATCTGCAGTCTTGCAAAATCTTACTCCAAACACAACAAGAAAAAGGACATCCAAAAAATAAATGACTTCTCGATTCTTGGCCATTGTCACATAGTATGCAAGCAACATTCGTTACAATCTCCATGCGGGATAAACGATCCTTTGTGGGCAAACGGTCCAATATGGCCATCCAAGCTATTATGGAGTGTTTGAAGATGTGGAGAGGGTACCAGATTAACTTGTGCCATTGCACCTTTGGCATGTCTTCTCGCGTGTTATCCCATATCCAAGAATTTGTCACTGCGGACCAATCTGTCACAGATCTATACAAGTCAGCAGCCTCAGGTCTCATTTTTAACAATTTCTGCACTATCCAACTGAAATGATTCTTGCTCTCAACTTGCCAAAAACTCTCTCTTTTGAATACGTACTCCTGCAGCCAGGCCACCCATAAAGAGCTCTCTCCAACTAATATTTTCTTCAGGAGGACGAAGAGGCAAGTTTTGCTCCAGATTTGCAAATTTTTAAGGCCCAATCCCCCCTCTGATTTAAGAGTACTGATCTGCTGCCAACTCACTTTTGCACCTCTGACGGATGTGTCATTTCCTTTCCAAAAAAAAAACGTGCACAGATTTGCTCTATCCTTGCGATAACTGATTTGGGCAGCACTAACTGTCTACTCCAGTAGTTGAAGATGCTAAAAAGAACAACTTTGATCAATTGTAATCGTCCACCATAACTGAGTTTTTTATTCAACCAAAGGTGGAGTTTTGATTTGATTTTCTCCAAGAGTGCATCACAGTCTTTTCCACTTAGCTTCCTCGTCACCAATGGAACCCCAAGGTAACGCACTGGCAAGTGACCCAGTTTGAATCCAGTAACATCTTGAACTTCCTGTATTTGATCAGAGCTCAACCCACTTGCATAAAATTCTATTTTCTCAGCATTTAGCTTCAGCCCCGACAATTCATAAAATTGCTCAAGAGTACTTAAAATACCCACAATCGATTCTGTTGAGCCATGACAGAATATGAGAAGGTCGTCAGCAAATGCTAGATGAGTGAGTGATATCCTCTTGCACTTGGGGTGATATTTGAAGACACCATTAGCTACAGAAAGCTTCAGCAAGGCAGAGAGAACATTCATAGCCAATACAAAGAGATAAGGTGACAAGGGATCACCTTGTCTCACCCCTCTTGCCCCTTTGAAATACCCTACTAGGCTTCCATTGAAGGATATTGAAAATCTCGAATCAGTGATGCAGGCTTTGATCCACTCCGGAAAGGTTTCTGGAATCCTCATTGCTTCGAGAACTTTTAGGATGAAATCCCAACTGATAGAGTCAAAAGCCTTCTGTAAGTCGATCTTGATAGCACATCTTGGAGATAAATTCTTCCTTGCATAGCCTTTCACTATTTCTTGCGCAAGTAATGTATTGTCCACTATGCTTCTCCCCTTTATAAAAGTTGAATGGGTCGGATCAATTATTCCTGGAAAATAAGGTGCAAGTCGAGAGACTAAGATTCTCGTTATAGTTTTGTAGATTACGAAGCAGCAAGAAATAGGCCTATAGTCCTTGGCCATACATGCATTGGGGGACTTCGGTATAAGCACAATTGTTGTAGCATTAAAAGCAGCTAGCAGGGAGGATGTCTGGAAGAAATATTTCACCGCTGCCAGAAAATCTATTTTCACAATATCCCAAGTGCATTTGAAGAACCATGCTGTATATCCATCCGGACCGGGGCTCTTCTCATTTTCTTGTCTAAAGAGTGCCTCTTTAATCTCAAACTCAGATATGTCCATAGTCAGTGCAGAGGAAGCATCACTAGGTATAGTATAATTTAAGAGCTCCTGAGTTTGGTTCAAATTGCAACCAGTTACCTCAGTGTCTGGAGTGCCAATGAGATTAGTGTAAAATTGGATCATTTCTGCGGTCATTGTGTCAAAATCATCTAATCTACTTCCATTCTGATCTACGAGCATTCGAATAGTGTTTTGCTTCCTATTTGTAACCACGGCTGAATGGAAGAACTTGGTACTCATATCACCTTCTTGTATCCACTGCAACTTGGCCTTCTGCTTATAAAAAGAACATTCTGCAGCCTCTAATTCAGTCAACTAAGATAACAAACAATGCTCATCCTCTAGATTTCTTTGCTCAGTATGCAATAAGTTTTGCAGTTGTCTATGTTCTAGTTGTTTTCTCTTGTCTTCAACTTTCCGTGAGATATCAGCAATTGAACCTGAACATTCTAGGATGAACATCATTTTTTTTCTTTCTAATGGGGCCACTCATGAGTCTCTTGAATCATCGAATATAACTCGACTCAAGTTTATATCTTATGATTAAATCCAACATTAAAGTATAATGGACTAACAACACTCAAATTGGCTCTCAAAGTTTGTTTGGTACAAAGGATGAAATTAAATGGTGATGAAAAGTATTTTGGTATAATTATTGGTATCTAATTTATGCATTGATAATCTAAATCAGATACTGGAGAATTTTATTATAGGTGATCTTCCCAGCCTAATTTTTCATCTATGAAGATGAAAATTTTTATATCTAATAGTTAACCTACAAAGTACGAAAATAATTATAAATCTTAACCATTTGATTAACGAATTTTTTTATTCTTGTTTGTTTCTATCTTCGAACCAAACAAAGCTTAAAGAACCTTGATTTTTTTATCCTACTTTGTAGCGTTTGGCATTACTCCCTATAGAGGCGGAACACAAAAGGGATATGTTGAGATTATGTCCTAAAAATTTTAAAATTAGAATTTAGTTGCTTAAGTTTCAAAAGAAATTAATTTAACCCCACAAAACTTTTAAAATTTGATATTAAGTTCAATATTTTTTTAGTGTTTTTAATTAAATTTTCTCATAATTTTTAAAAATTCTTATTAAATCTCTCAAAATTTTAAGAAATTTAGTTAACTCTATTTTAAAAAATATATTTAAATTGAAGCTTTCAAATTTTTAGTTTATAGGGGTGTGCATTTCGGATATTCGATCCGATCTGAAATTTCGGATATCCTAAATTTTTTATAGGTAATTTAGCGATCCGTATCCGATCCGAAAAAATCGGATACTCGATTTTCGGATATCCAAAATTTCGGATCGGATATTCGAGTATCCGAATTTATGACTTGATTTAATTATTTTTTTAAACTTGACGGTCCTATCCACGAAAATTTTAGGTTTTTGAATATAACAATCAACAAATTATTGAATATAACAAATTTTTATCCATAAAAATTTCAAATTTTTATATATAACAAGTAAAAATATCGAATATAATAAGATTCATATCTATAAAAAATTTAAATTTTCGGATAATCGAATATCCGATCCAAATGTGAAATAACTATCCGTATCCGATCCAAAATTTATGGATATCCGATCCAAAATTTATGGATATCCGATCCGAATTATCTGGAAAAACAAAAAAATAAATCGAATATTCAAAATTTTGGATCATATCAACGAATAATCGGATCGAATCAATCGGGTCGAATTTTTTTGCACACCCCTAGTTTACGCTTCTATTTTTTTTTAAGTAGGCAGGCCAAACTTTTTCACAAATCCCACAGCTTACTCTCAAAATTCCAAAGAAATGTTATTGATAAAAATGTCATTGTTGAAAAAGTTATTTCATAACGTTTGATATATATTGGAAACCGTTTTACATGCATAAAAAACTATTAATCTCACATAAAGTTACATTAACATGTTTGGTTCGCTAAATACATAATGTAATTAGAGGTGGTAAACTGACTCGAGACCCCAATCGATTTTATTTGATCATAGATCCGATATCGACTCGAACATGATGATATGAAACCAAAAACAAATCGAATCGAACTAAAATCGACCCGATTTTTAGTTGAATCGATATGGACCCAATCCGATTTTCAATCGAACCAAACAGGCCTGAACTGATTTTCAAGCGGACCGAATAGACCCAAATCGATTTCATCCGAACCGAAAGTAAGCCGAACTGAAGACAGTCCGAAATAAAGAAAATATACTAAAAGAAATAAAGAAAGATTTGATGTAAACTGTCGCATAACTCGCCAAAAAGTCTAATATATTGGCTTTATAATACCATGTATGTGTGTAAAAAAAAAGATATGGCCTAAAAAACCGACTGAAACATATCGATCTCCTATTGAACTATATTGACCCGACTCGAAATCAACCGACCAAAAAATACACAACCTGATATCAATTGACCCAAAAGAAGCCGAGCTGATGTGACCCGACCTGACTCGAATCACTATATACCCGTATTAAAATCGAAGCAGACCATATTAACCCAAATTAAACCGAAACCGAATGTAGTCAAAACTGAACCTGGCCTGAACCAAAATGACCCGACCCGAACAACCCCTTTGCCCCTCTAAATGTAATTATATTTTACAAACTTATTGTTATCAATTAGAATATACAAGTTAATTCTTTTTAGAATATACAATGTAATTCAAGTAGTGGGTTTAGTGATCAGAAGTTCATTTCCCTTTGTCTCGTGCCTTGAGTTTATTACTTGGTATAATAATAATGATAATTACTGCTATCAGTTATTTTAACACGAAATTATCAAAATCTAATTATAATAAGCAATGGGTGGGTCCGGCAATTGAAAATTGGAGTTACGTGGGGCCCACTTTGAGGCGCATTAGGACGCTGATTAAAAAAACATGGGGGTCCCATATAATAATATGTTTATTTGAAAGGGTCCCACCCTGATTGATTACGCATTAGGGTTATCGTAGATTTAATTAATACACACTATTCGAAAGCAAAAATTGCAACAAAAAAAAAATATTTTCACTATTGAAGTGATTGTCTAATTTTAAATGTGATTTACGATAAATTACACAAATAACCATTCAATTATTAATGTGTTTCTATTTTGATAACTGAATTTAAGAGTGAATATTTGATCGTGTCGAATAAAAAAATTTCAAGTTTATTGAGTTAACGAACCTTATTTTATAACTCAAATTTTATTTGAAATTTTTTTGAGTTGAATCGAGTTCATAAAATTCGAGTCGAGTTGTTCAAATTTAATTATAAATATTTATAATATTATACTACTAATTGATTTTGATTTAAACAACTTTCTATAACCATATACGATATACATATATATTTCTTCTTATTTTTTCATATGCGATATATATCTTACAGAGTTGAGTGATTCGACTTGAACTTAAAAATTGATTAACTAATTACTAAAAATCCCGAATTATTCAAGTCATATTTTATAATTCAAACTTTATTTGATTTTTTTAGCCGAGTCGAGTTTATAAAATTATGATTCAAGTTAAATTTTTTTGCGTCAAATTGAGTAAAAAATAATTTTTTCAAGTAAAGTCAAGTTTTACTCGTCCTGAACTAATCTTTCTTTTGATTTAATCACTAACGTTACTCTAATTTATTATACCATGCAAAATCAATCACCAACAAGCTTATTTCCACAGATGAGGATTTATCAAGTGTCCGACTACTCATCGCTGATATAAAATCACTTGTCGGAAGATTCTGGAGCTGTTCTTTCTCATTTATCGACCAAAACGGTAACAAAGGGACGCATGCGATGGCGATGGAAGGGAAATCGAAATCTGATGATAGGTTTTGGATAGAGGATGCTTCATCGATGGTTCTCTTGCTGGCCGTTTCAGACCGCCGATGGGTTGATCTCCCTTAGATACCGGTGCGAGTCTTAAGAGTATTTTGTATACCCGCATCCCCTTGGTTCGAGCTTCATCCATGGCCTATGCTGGTTAATCAGGGGTTTCCTGGATCACCTGAGCTTTGTTTTGCTTAGGCCCTATTTGCGGTTGAAGTTAGATGGAAAAGCCAGTTTGAGAAGCCAGAAGCAACAAAAAAACATGCAGCTTTTGAGTGTCAAAACCTTGGTTTGCCCATAAGCAACAAAAAAACAGACAACTTTTGAGTGTCAAAACTTTGGTTTGTCCCCCAAACTAACTTCTCAAACATTAGTTTGTAAAAACTAATTTTTCTAGCTTCTCAAACATTAATTTGCCCCAAAGCCTTAGTCTAGATATTTCTCTTTGTCGTTTCATTTTGCTCTAGTTTGTTCTTTGACTTTTTTAACTTTCTCTATTTCAATAAAAGGTTCAGATGATACTTTTTTCAACAAAAAAAAGGTTAATTTTAAATAATTAAATAAGTGTAATATTTTTTTAATATGCTCTAAGAATTTAATATTTTCAAAAATTATTTCCTTATTATTTGAGCAGATTTTAACATGTTAAATCCCTATTTAAGCTAATTGACTATTCTAGAATATTAAATTCTTAATGAACAATCATTTTTAATAGGGTTATATTTTGATACATAAACGGTTTAAAATAATTTATATAACATCTATAAAATTTAAAACTTAAATTTATAATTCTGGCATCATAAAACTTAAATCTTAAATCGCTAAACTCTAAAATTAAAAATTTTGTGTAATTAAAATTTATACAAATTTATGTATAAATGTATTTTTTTAATATCCAGTAATTATATGGTCATATTTTTTATATTTTTTAATTTTTTGACAATCTATACATTCCTTAAATGTATATATACTCAAATTCGAATATTTTAAAATAAATATATTATCTTTTCTACCGAATAAACAATCATTTTGAACAGTTATTAGATCATTTAACCGGAATTTATGAATCTAAAATGGTATGGTTGAGCAATCACGTCAGCCAGCCATGAAAGTCTTTGTGGCGCTTTCCATATAATGAGGCAAACCCTCTACGCTAAGGATGATAAAACAACAGCAACCAAATTTCCACTTACTGGAAGGACACAATGCCATCAGCAGCTGTAGCAGAAGATTTGCATAAATATTCTGATTCAAAATTTATATTTTCTAAACCAGAATTTGATCTAACACTCTTCAAATTAACAAAAACGACATGAGCTTTACTTGCTTCTTTTTCTTCTTTTGTTCTTTCTCAGTCACTCTTCACTCTCTGTCCTTTTTTCCTCTCTACATTTGCATGCTAATGTTTCAGCACTGATGATGGAGATGCTGAATTAGTGGGGTTCCCAACTTAAAGAACACAGAAAGAAGAGGGCCCTTTTGTTTTATTGTTGGTTATTTTTGGGGTTTAGGTTTCTTTTCTTTCTTTTTTCCTTCCCATGAATTTGTAAATTTGTTGCTAAAACATGGAGGGCACAGAGTTCTAGCAAAGATAGTGGTTTCATTGTACCCTTTGGCCTTTATTTTTCTGGGTTTTGTAAAGTTGGTGGTTTCGAAAATCCTTTCTTTAGCTTAAAGTTACCTTGCGAAAGTTGAATTCTTTCAACAGCAGCAGTTTCTGGGGTAAAGTTCCAATCTTTCCTCTGTTATAATCTTCTTCTTCTTCATGTAATGGTTTTTTTTTTTTTGGGGGGGGGGGTTCCTTCTTGTTAAATTTATTCTTTCATTGTTTTGCAGTTCAAGCAGCAGCAAGGAAAAGGTATAGATTTTAACAATGGCAGACTGTGACACTACTCTTCGATCTCCCACAGACAAGCAACAAAACAAGCCCACTTCATTCCCCAAGTTGTTCACTGGTTTTACTTCAAAAGCAATTTCTGATAATGCCGAGTCTATTATGAGTCCAAAATCTATACTTGATAGCAAGCCTCTTTCAGCTTTCAAGAACCCTTTTTGGTCTGAATCAAGCACACCTAAAACCCCAGAACCTGAAGCCAAACACAAGCTTGACTCCAAAGGGATTGGTCTTGCCATTGTTGATTCTCTCAAAGATGATTGTTTTGATCCCAACTTGTCAAAACCTGTCCTTTTTGGTTCACAACTTAGGGTCCAAATCCCATCTCTGCCTCATGTTGTTTCTCCATCTGAATCTCCAAGAACACCACATGAGTTTAGTACCAAGACAAGAACATCCCAGCTAAGTTCCTTCTCATCTGTTCTGTCCCCTCCTATAGGGAAAAGCAATGAAACCTTGAGTTCCCCTCGGGTCTTCATTGGTAGCAGTCTCTCAGCTTCTGAAATGGAACTCTCAGAAGATTACACTTGCGTAATAACTCATGGAACCAATCCAAGAACCACACATATTTTTGATGATTGCATTGTTGAGACATGTTGTGGAGTGGTTGGTTTCTCTTCTTCCAAGGGAGAGAATGGAATTTTGGGTGATGGATCAAGTTTCCAATCAGAAAACTTCCTCAGCTTCTGCCATACTTGCAAGAAGAATCTTTCTCCAGAAAAAGACATTTACATATACAGGTGTGTTTGCTTTTGTGTTAGGCATTGATTTAATGTTTTTGGTCCATATCTGATGAAATTTTGCATCCTGCAGAGGGGAGAAAGCATTCTGCAGCAAAGAATGCAGGTACCAAGAGATGGTGCTAGAGGAAGGGACAAATAAACCAGAATCTGATGACATATTTGGAACTTATGCTTGACATTTTGCTTCTAGTTTCCATCATCAGCACTGAACTTTGTTTATAAACCATGATGAAAGTTGTTTATTTGTCACTTTGTTTGCAAGTTAGGCTATATCAAACTGAACTTTGGTTCTGGTAATTGTAGAATTGATTTTTTCCTGCAAGTGATAATCTGGGGTTTTTGTCAATAGTCTTTTTGGTTTTCCAAGTTGGTGGTGAATGACCAAATGCCAATGATCATCACTCTGATTTGTGACTTTAAATCAAAGCATATAATAATATCCATCTTTGTTTTACTTTATTTATATTAATACATCTTTTGATTATGCACCAAGAACCAATTACTTCATCTGAAGTAGACTCTTTCCTCGTTTCACTGGTTTTTAATGGAATATGCATATAGCTCTATATTATAATGCATGTGCTGAGATGGACCGAGAGGGTGTTAGGGAGCAGTCACATCCAGGAAATTTTAAATTTTCATCAGTTTTACCAAGTATAAAAGTTTGCACCCATAACATAAAGTCTTATGTCCATTCCTGTGTAGGCGTAGAACATTGATGTTAGCATATAGAATTTTCAAGGATGAAATAATTGAAACTAGAGGTCCCACCTCTCCACCCCACTTTCAGATGGATTAATGTAAGGGGGTAGGAAGATTGCCATATGATGTGTATGTTCTTTGACATTATTTTAAAGTTGCTAGTTGAAACTTTTCATCAGTGTATGCATAATTCTCACTGTTGTATGCAAGAATAATGGTATAAAGAAATATAATAATATGTGGTGATATGTCTTTTTCTTTAAGCTTAGCTGGGTAAATAACACCCTTTAAGAAACTTGACATTGTTGTATTAGGTTTAATGCTTTTTACTTTTTTTTTCTAGCTTTTAATCCTCTCATAACCCTTTAAATTTTTATTTTATTAATCCACATGGAGAAGTTATTGAGCATACGCATCCCATATGAGTTGGACCAACAACCAGCTAGTCTAGTAGAATGAGATACTTAATCTATTAAATAAAGCCAGATATTTAAATCTTTATATATGTAAATAGAAAAATTAAGTTGGTATAATCGTTTTATAGTGGACATCTCAGTACCCAAAACCCTGACTTAAATATGTAAACTTTTGCTACTTCCATTAATAAGCTGGTGGTTTGTTCCAATAAACTCTTATTAAATGCACTGAAACTAGCGTTGAGAAAGAGCATCCAAAGGTGGACAGGAGTTGATATTCGGGTCCAACTAAGACGACCCAATGTGCGATGAAAAATGGTGCAACACGAAATCTGACACTGGGGTGCCCTGCGGCCTAATCGAAATGGTGCCTTTGTGTTTAGGGATGTTTAAATAAAAAAATAGGTATTTAAATTATATCACTTTTAAATTTTAGGTGCTTAAAATATTTTTTTATAAAAATAGTTATTCAAAATTTTAACCGTTATAATTTTAGGTATCTCGTGTTAACTACCTTTATTTTTTTAAAATATTTTTTATTTTTATTTTATTTCTTTTTTTAAACTTATTTTTTAAACCCCCTAAATTTACAAAATTCACAAAATAGCTCCAAATTCAAAATCCCTAATTCACCAAAACTCAAATCGCGATTTGGGTCGATTCTGTTGCCGATGGCCACACTGCTACCCACCACATCCGTCGTCGGACCACCACGATCGTTTATCCTACCACCTATCGCGGAAAATCGACTGAAGTCGTGCAAAACGCCGGACGAATGTCGAAAAAATCAAAAAATTCATTCGAATGATTAGCGACAAGCGGCAGCTGAACGTGACAAAGGTGTATGGGTGTTTGGGTGAGAGGAGAATGCTACATTTCGTTGCCTGCAACGTGGCCAACAACGACGAGAGTGGCTTGATTGAGGGATTTAGGTATTTAGGAATTTGGGGCTTTTTTGGAATTTCGAGAATTTGAGGGCTTTTTTGAAATTTTTAATTTTTTAATTTTTTTAGAAAATAATTAAAAGAAATTAAAAATTAAATCTGTCACGTTCATATTATAATTGGTTAACAATTTTTTTTAACGACAATCAACACCGAAACACTTAAAATTATAACAATTGAAATTTTAAATACCTATTTTTACAAAATAAATACTTTAAACATATAAAGTTCAAAAAATATATAATATAAATACTTATTTTTCATTTAAGCCTTTTTGGATATCGAGATATTCGGGCACATTGGCCATCTTGGGCGAACAAAAGATTTAGGGACGGGTAACAGCTAATTACAGGGTAAAATTGAACGGATAAAACTCTATTTCTAGTGTCAAAAATCAAGATTATTAATAAAGTATAATTAACTACAATAATAAGAAAAATAAAATTTAAATTAATTTAAAATTGAGAGCCAAAATAAATAAAAATTGTATTATATGTTTAGTACAAAAATTTGGGACACAGTCCCCCAAGAGTTGTTGTAACTTCATCCATGTCCATATAATTCGTTTTCCATCAGTTATTGTTTAATATAAAATTTATCAACAATCATTTTTATTCAGCTTTTTTTTTATATTGGTTATGTCATGATTTATTGTACTTCCATTTCTATTTCATGATCTATTGCATTTGCTATAATAAAAATAGCTACCGGCTAAATTATATGCCGACTTCATGCTAATAAATGTAAAATCGGTCAAATTACATGCCGACTTTTAACGTCACTTCACCAGCAACTATTTGTTTCCCATTAATATAATAAAAATCACCATAGATCATAAAATAAAAATAAAATTAATTCAAAATTTTAATATAAAAAAAAAGTCAACAATAATATCCAGTAATTAAATCGGATAATTTAATAGTAATAATTAATATTTTAAAAATATTAATAGATTAAATCTCAATTCGAGTATGAGAGAAGACAAAAAAATCATAAGTGTGTGAAATCATTTTCACATTTGTTGATGCTCCTCTAAAGTAATGAAATGGGCTTGTTGGTATTTTTTTATTAGAAAATATATTGATATATAAGCTGTGTAAATTTTAATTTATATAATTTTATTAGTTTTAAGAACAATGATTTAATTTAAAATTTGGAGCTTATGAACTTAGGTTTGAAGGTTTAAGTTGAGAGTGTCTTAGTTTGTGTAAGAGGTAATTATGGGTTAAATTGAGTTTAAATTATACTTCGAAACTTTTTCCACTAATAAAACTAATAATGTGATGGTATAAATGAAATAGGTTAAGCTCAAAAATTAAATCATTCCCGTTTAGACCTGTTCATTTTGTTTGGTTTATTATATAAATTAGTACTTGAAGTTAATGTCCTTTTCAAATTAATATTCGAATTAAAAAAAAATCAAATTAATACTTGTTTAAACATGACACTTGGACAATCAATTAGACTAATAATGTGATAAAAATTCGATGCTATTAAACACTGCATAGTAACAACATCGTCACATAGCACTAACGGATCTAAGCAGAACAACCGTTGGATTATAAAGATCAAAATTAGTAAAAAAGATTAATTAATGTAATTTTAGTTTTTAAGTGCTTAATTAATTTATTTTCCCCGTTTAAGGGTTAATTCATTTCTCTTGACTACATGTGGCAAATGAGTCATTTGGTTCATGTCATTTCGGTTCGAGTTATTTCAGGTCTGACTATATTCGATTTAAGTTTGGTTCTGTTATGTTCGAGTATGGTTCGATTTTAGTTCGGGTCCATGGTAATTTAGGTACGGGAATCGAGTTGGGATTTCGGGTCGGTTGATTTTCAGTTCGATTGACACTCGGTTCAGTTATTTTCAATTCGGTTGATTTTGGGTTGGGTCAATATCGGATTAATGGGAGATCGATCGGTTTTAGTCGGGTTTTCAGGCCAAGTTAAGTTTTTCTACCCTATATATGACTTTATATAGCCTGTATATTTGGCTTTTTAGTGAGTTGTGCGATAGCTCACATCCCATATTTATTTATTTTAATATATTTTATTTATTTCGGGTTGCCTTTGGTTCGGGTCCATTCGGTTCGGGTGAAATCTATTCGGGTTTATTCAGTTCAGTTGAAAATCAATACGAGTCCATTTTCGGTTCAACTGAAATTTGGTTTAGTTTCGGTTTACTTCGGGTTTCGGGTCAAATTCGGGTCATCATGTTTGGGTCAATTTTGGGTATCGGTTCAGATAAATCAGTTCGGTTCTTGAGTCTCGGGTCAAGTTTGTTAGGTCTACTCTTGACTAATGTGGGGTTTTTACCCTTAAGCCCATGAAGAAAGATTGAATTCATAAGGACACTTTAGTAAATTGAGACGCAACAATTCCACTAGACGTCAATGCTTTAATTAAAAAAAAATCCGGCAATCCCCGTTCTAATTCGCCACCGTAAACACCGATAGCTCTCTTTGCAATTGCCGCCTCTCACCACCGCATAATCTGTCGTAAATTTCTTCCGTGAAAGAAACAATATGTCCGTCGCCCTCCCGCTTCCCTCCAGGGAAGACGAGCCATTTTTAGATGCTAGAAATAGTAAGTTTAATTTTTCATTTCTAAAAAGGGGAAAAACGAAGAATTTGAATTTACTTTTGATTTTTTTATAAGGTGCTGGAAATGAAGGCTCTTTAGCAATGGATATGGAAGAGGGGACGAGTGCTTCGACGAGTTCGGGCGGGAGTTCGAGGAAAAAGAACAACAGATTTAAATGTTTCGGCGTTGATCTGTCGCCAGACAATGTGGCGGTTGCTATGGTGTATTTCGTTCAAGGCGTTTTAGGCCTTGCAAAGCTTGCTGTTAGCTTTTACTTGAAAGATGATTTGCATCTTGATCCTGCTGAAGTATGTTTCCTGTATTTCCCCCCTTTAATATTCAAGCTATTCTTGCTGATAATTTAGTACTTGTTTTAAGTTGAATTAAGCTTGATTTGGTTTACTTGGATGATAAATTTCATGATTTTCTTATTTTTATTACATAATGGTGGTAGAATCAGTTTTACGTTTTAGGTAATTTGTTTACTCTAATCAATTATGGTTTTGTTTTCGCTTCCTTTGCTTTTTCTTTATAGTTACTGATTTTGTTATTTATATGAATTGATGGTGGTAGAATCAATTTTACATTTGAGCTATTTCTTCATTTTAATCAAGTATGATTCTGTTTTCGTTCCCTTTTTGCTTTATAGAAAACTTCAAGATGTTTTCTTTATTGTAACTTTTGGAGATGTAAATTGTTTTGGTTTTCTTCTTTTTTTGTGCTTGCTACTTGCAGTTTGTATGTTGCATTTTGCCTGTCAAGCGTTGTTAAAAGTAAAAGCAAACGGTAGATGTAAAATCAGAATAAAATAAAAATGAACGAATAACTTAAAATACAACACTGATTCTAATGCAGTTGTTTTTATCAAGTAAGTTCGTATGTTTTTCCTCGAAATAATTGGATTTCTTATTTTATAATTTAGTTATGAAAAAAGAAATGATGAGCAAAGTATTGAATTATTTGGCTCTTACTCTGTATTAGAAAATGCATTTCATTTGATAAGTTAAAGCAGCTTAAGACAAGTATTTTAATGAGTTCGCATTGTACTTTATTGCATGTATATTTATGATCTTAAAGAATTGACTGGATATATGTGGTTGACTAGACAGCTGTAATAACCGGTTTTTCTGCACTACCGTGGCTTGTTAAGCCACTTTATGGGTTTATTAGGTACGATTCTGTTAATTGCCTATTTCTGTTTCTAATCATCTCTGAGAATTTTGAAGTATTTATTTTGTCTCTAGATTTGCTGTGAGCAGTACTTTGTTTTGGCAGTGATTCAATCCCACTATTTGGTTATCGGAGAAGGTCATACTTGGTTCTTTCGGGACTTCTTGGTGCTCTCTCATGGACTTTGATGGCCACCTTTGTTGACAGCAAGTATGGTGCTGCATTCTGCATACTTCTTTCATCTTTTTCTGTTGCCTTCTCTGATGTTGTAAGTTTCTTCTGCTTTAAGTTATTCACTTAAAGATAACTATTTCTATCGAGGGCAGTTTAGGGTTCTATGATTTCTTATAGTTATACTTCTCTTGTGATGCTTGTTATTCCCATGATAACATTGATATGTATTCTAAGTTGGCTACATTTTTAATCCTGTCTATATATCCAACCTTTGTAAGAGAATTTTGCCTGATCCTTTGCATATATTTGTTAATTTAATCTTGAATTGATTTCAAGCTAAGGTGGGTTTAAGAATGAAATAGTAAGTTAATTCATTTACAAGTCGTAAAGGAGCTCAAAGCCTGAGACTTTGTGCATGCTTGGGCTCAAATGTAAAGCATGAAAATTCCTTGAAATCCTGCTGTAACACATTCATCAAACCAAAAAGAAGAAAAACTTTAATAGATTTTGAATTTGTTGTGACTGATTGTTAGGGCATGCCTTATTTTCTATTGGTTGGCAAATTACACATGACTGCATGAGTGTGTTCATGCCTACACTACAATCAAAAGCATTTTAAACGTTAAGTCTTAAAATCATTGTTCAGCAGTCATGCTATTATATTCTGGGAATGTTCCCGAATTATTTTAGAAATTGATGCATGGTGTAGGTTGTAGATTCCATGGTTGTGGAGAGGGCACGTGGGGAGTCACAAAGCGTGTCGGGTTCTCTTCAGTCTCTATGCTGGGGATCTTCAGCTTTTGGCGGAATTGTGAGTTCCTATTTTAGCGGCTCTCTGGTGGATACTTATGGTGTAAGGTAGTTAGGGTGATTTATGGACGAGTATAGTATAATTTATAAGGAAAAAAGACAATTTTTGGCTTATCATTTTATTACCAATTTAATGTCTCAGGTTTGTTTTTGGTGTCACTGCATTATTACCACTGATAACATCTGCTGTTGCTGTTCTTGTAAAAGAACAGCGTGTGCTTGGCCCAGCAAGGGTGCCAAATGTTCTTTTGGGGAGCCCTAGCTTTCTTGAAAGCTCAAAAGAAAGCATTATTCAGTTGTGGAATGCATTCAGACAGCCCCACGTATTTCTTCCCACAGTTTTTATTTTCTTGTGGCAGGCAACTCCTCACTCGGACTCTGCCATGTTTTTCTTCACGTACAATCTGTTACTTTGTTTAAAGTTCCTTGTCATTTCTTCATTATCATGTAGTTTTTGTGTCTCCAACAAAAGGTTTGTTTCATTTCAGCACAAATAAACTTGGTTTCACCCCAGAGTTTCTAGGACGTGTCAAGCTTGTCACTTCGGTTGCATCGCTGGCTGGAGTTGGATTGTATAATGGATTCTTAAAAAATGTTCCATTGCGGAAGATTTTTCTTGCCACAACAATTGCTGGTTCAGTTCTTGGAATGACTCAGGTTTGTGTTTTGATTTACTATTGCGTAAAGCTATTTAATGATCATTTGTATATTGTGCTTATAGAATTATAATAATGTCTATTTATAATGTTTTGTATTTACTTAGGTCTTTCTCGTCACTGGATTGAACCGGCAGTTTGGAATGAGTGATGAGTGGTTTGCAATTGGGGATTCCTTGATTCTAACTGTTCTTAGTCAGGTAATTGAAGTTCTTTCTTCACACGTTTTTGCTTTCATTTGTAATTAGAATTTGGGACTTGATATGCCTATGCGGATTGTAGGGATGGCAATGGATATGGATTCAGATATTCTAAATGCTATCGATAGTGGATGTGGATAGCAAACCTCGGATATACTTTATCCGAATCCGCTTTACTTTTGTGGATAATTGATTTGGATTCGGATATCCAGTATGGATAATTTATTATTATTACTTTATGTTATTTCAACTGTCACTGATTTTGTCTGCGCTCGATATTGGCAGGCTTCTTTCATGCCTGTTCCGTACTTGCAGCAAAACTATGTCCGGAAGGGATGGAAGCAACACTTTTTGCAACTCTGATGTCCATATCAAACGGAGGCAGCGTCCTCGGGGGTCTGATAGGTGCTGGCCTGACCAAGGTATTCGGCGTAACGAGGGATAAATTCGATAACTTAGCCACCTTGGTAATCCTCTGCAACCTCACTTCGTTGTTGCCTTTACCACTACTTCGCCTTCTTCCTCGGGATGATTCTGACACTGCTCCGAAGGTAAAACTGTAGATAGTGAGATGAAATCTAATTGAACTTTGGCTGTTTCTCCATCCTTTTCCACTAGCACCTTGGGTCACCTCTTTTCCACAATGTTGAGGCCCTGCTTCTTTAACTAGAGATTACAGTGTAAGAACACAAGTCATGGATCTGACAATCCGGATATTCATATTACATACGTGTAATTTTATATAGATTTTGGTACATTTGTGTCGTGTTCGGGTTTCTTCTAATCGTATTTTAGTTACTTTTTTCTATGTACAAAAAATTATCAGGTTTACTGATAGAAGAAAGAGGGGAAGAGATCTTAAGCTTGATTGAAATGACTAACGACTTATGAAGTTCGTTGGTTTAATTTTGGGTAATTTGCATTGTAGGTCACATAATATTGTAAATCTTTAATTTCAACAAATTAAGTCATTAAATTTAAGTGAAAAACTTTGATACCAGAGAATTTTTCAGAATGAACAAAAATCCAGCGGAGCAATGATTAATTGGTAATGAATGATTAATTGATTTTTTATATAAGCCATTAGTTTTTATTAAAAAATAAAAAATATTTGAAATGGTTAAAAATCCAATCAAAATATTCAAATCAAAGATAGATAGGAACAACATAATTAATATGCGATGAAGGATAAAAATCATCAACACTAATATAAAAATATATATAAAAATAAAGGCAAGTTGACAAAACGGTGATTGTCGACAATTCAATTGCTTACGAGAAACAATAATTGTGAGAGTGTATCCAAATCTAACTAGAGGGTCCAAAGCAGGAAAAATCAACATGATAACCAAATAAGCGCTATCTTATCAGTCGAGACGACGTCAAATTCAACCATAAAAAAAAAACTAAAAATGAAAAGATCAAACGACCGTCAATGAAACCAAAAACATGTCACAAAAATAGAATTATTCTTATTAAAAGCTAATAAAAATAAGAATATAATATAATAAAAAAAGATTATCGATGGTTATTATCAACACTAAAATTAAGGTCGTCGGTGACGACTAAACTAAATGAAAAAGAGAATTTACAGCGTTAAAAAAAACCTAGGCTATTAGGTTAAACCATGAGATGATTAATTGATGTTGTTATGGATGTAATTCAATTTTTATATAATGTTTAGATAATTTAAACCTCATCTTTAAATAGAAAGATATCAAATATTTAAGTATGTTCGATATCATATCATTTTTTACATTGTATTAATGACGACACTAATATGACTAAATTAAATCAAACATTATAAATATAATTTGTAAAATAATATAATTTATTTTTGTTTGATAAAATATCTTAAATATAATTATAATCACAAAGATAATGAAACCTTAGAGAATTGACAAAGAATAATTATTTCATACACGAGCGCTTGTAGAAATTTTGTTTACACAAGCGCTTTAATTTTAGGGTTTAGGGATACTATTTAGGGTTTATGGTTTAGAGGTTTAAGTGTAGTAGTTTTAAAATTAGGGGTTGTTGATAGAAGTGTAGGTTTAGGGTTAAAATTTAGGGTTTATAGGTTTAAATCTAAATCTCTAACCATATTATCCTAAACCATAAACTCTAATCATAAACCCTAAATTCTAACCATAAACCATAAGTTCCAAACCCCTACAATATAAACCATAAACTAAAACCCAAACCTTAAAATTAAGACGCTTGTGAAAATAAAAAGTTTCCACCTACTCGTGTATAGTATAATAATCCATTGACAAATATAAGGTACCACTATTATCATGAGACATGAGTGTAAAAATTATGATGACAATGATAATGAAGCATGGGAAATGGTAGGGTATAAATGATGATTAATATTTTTAATTAAGTCATAATCAAGCAATAAGCACCTCAACTTATTTGGACAGGTTTTGATTAATTAACCGGTAAAAAGTTGGTTAAAGAAATCCAAGGCTAGCAACCGTCAAATAATTAATTATTTGGGCAATTGGAATTATAATATATTAATTTTTTTTACCAAGTGGGGTTAAAGAATCTGTCGTATATCTCTATGGATTATTATCCTATACGCTAGCAGTGAAAAATAAAGTTTTCACATGCGGTGTTATATATGGGTTTAGGATTTTAATTTAGGGTTTAGAGGTTAGGGGTTTAGGTTGTAGAGTTTAGAATTTAGGATTTATGGTTAAAATTTAGGGTTTAAGTTTTAGGGTTTGTGGTTAGATTTTTAGGGTTTTAAGGTTAGAAATTTAGATTTTAGATTTAGGCTTGAAATAGGCATGCTTGTGTAAACGTTTTTTACACCGACAATGTATCAAATATTAATCTCTCATTTATTTAGTTTTCACAAGCGCCTTAGTTTTATGGTTTATGGGCTTAGTTTAGGGTGTAAGGTTTAGGGGTTTAGGGATTTAGAATTTAGGGTTAATGGTTAGAATTTATGGTTTATGGTTAGAATTTAGGGTTTAGAGGTTAAGGTTTAATTTTTAGGGTAATATGGTGAGGATTTATGTTTTAATCTATAAACCCTAAATTATAACCCTAAACTATAAATTTCAACCACTATCCCTAAATTCAAAACCCATACACCTAAACCCCTAAACCATACACCCTAAATTAAGTCCTTAAACCCTAAAACTAAGACGATTATGAGAATTTTTAGTTTCCATCGCCAGTGTATCAAATAATTACCCATTTTTTTAATATCAATTACAGATGCGCGATGATTTTTAAAGATGTTTATTGTATTAAAATATGGGTATTTATTCCATGCACAAGCACATGTGAAAACTTTGTTTACACAATTGCCTTAGTTTTAGGGTTTAGGGATTTTGTTTAGGGTTTAAGTGTAGTAGTTTTGAATTTAGGGGTTGTTGAGAGAATTGCGGGTTTAGGGTTAAAATTTAGGGTTTATAGGTTAAAACCTAAATCACTAACCATATTGCCCTAAAACTTAAACCCTAAATTCTAACCACAAAACCTAAATTCTAAACCCCTACACTAAAACCCATAAACTCTAAACCCTAAACTTAAACCCAAAATCTTAAAATTAAGGTGCTTGTGAAAATAAAAAGTTTTCACCTTCTGTGTATGGAATAATAATATCCTTAAAACATACTCGATCGTAAATATATAATAATTCATATTAGAAATTGTTACAACATTTTAGATATATATATATATATATATAATCTTATTAACGAATGATCATACGTGAAATGATAAATGATTTGTATATTAATCGGTTAATTTCATTTTCGATCTTTAAATATTTTAATTGTTTTATTTAGATTTTATATAAAAGTATGAAAAATGAAAAAAAAAACTTATAGTAATATAATCCTCATTTTAAATACAATTTTTTTTAATTATTTTTAATAAAATTAATATTTTAATTAACTTATACACTTACTCGATCATTATATCTTATAAAGGACGTATATTTAATTGAGTTGGGGAGGACAAGAAAATAAGCCTCGGAATTAAGGGCAAGAGAATTATGTGCTGTCCATGTGATGGACATTAAATTTAGTTTTTTTATTAAAATGTTTTTGAACAAATTCAAACCTCACCTAGTAAAAGTGAGAATCAATAACCTTCTCATGACAAATTATTGTTTATTTACTATTTTCAGTATAATTATCCATATTCGATTCATTAGTCGACTAATTCAAATTATATACTGTAGAGGTTTATAATGAAGATGACTCTTCTAATCCACTTGTTATATTATCAACACTATGTTTTAAATCCTAACTTTACTGAAAGGATATAGTTCCTCATCTTGCTAGACCAACAAATAATTGATATAATTTATCTACTCGTTTAGAGTTTATATTCACTTTATTTTAATAATATTAGATTTAAAGTTTGATATATTTAGCAATTCATATTCTACGAAAACAAATATCACAAATACAAAGTAAATTCACAAATAATCAAGTCAAACACGACTAACAGTTCAATCCAATTCCTTTTTATATAAAAAAAATGTCATAGATTGAACTCGTAACCTAATATCAACTAGAATTAAAGTGATATTCATGATCAATAAACTACAAGCTTGATTGACAGGTTGATCAAATCCCTTAATTCTTATATTTCACATTTCTGTTTTTGAAAGAAATTTTATTTATTAAAATACCACTAAAAGTGGCTATAAAGTCCATAAGGATCATCCGCCTTAGACTAAATTGAGTGTCTTATTAAAAATCTCCATAAACCTAAATGGAAGAAAAGAATACACTCAACCTGGTAATACACGAGATAATAAGACTTATATTTCACATTTCATTATCATATACCATATTTTTAGTACAATATTTGATAGTATTAAATATGAAAACAAGATTTCAATGAGAACACGTTAGATCGAATCTCCAAATGATAAATGCCATGCCTACTCTATTAATGTAGTTGGGTAGTGCCTAGAAATGGAAAGGGAAAAAAGAAAGTTTCATACAAAAAGCTTTATTAATGTAATGTGGTATACATGTCGATCGAGTCTTAGTTTGAGCAGTAATGTCCCTACTACACTGTCCTGAAGATTGTGCCTTCTAACACGTTTAAACATACATAAACTTTCAATTTAAAGATTTTAATATTGTGTTTGTGTCGTGTAATCATATCCATATTTATCCGGTTATTACTCGAGCGAAACGGCTGGTGCCTCTCAAAACATTTATTGGGAACACCATGGTGGCCATTGGAATTGCTGGACGTCAACCAGGCAATCACTCGCATGTTAGGGGTTATGTTGCCTCAGCAACTCCATGTGCTAGGCCATGGCTTGTCTGTGGACCATTAAATAATAAGGACCCGGATTTAAATTGCAATTACGAATATATAAATATCGTAATACTAATAAATACAACGGTATACATAACTAATATTATCATGTGTTTGTGATCAATAACAATTATTCATATTAATAACGAAAAACTATTAAAATCATAAAATAACGATCGTATCGTCTCGTTACGACATTTTAATTAAATCCCGTGCCTAGAGCATGCTCTTGTTCCTTTCTTAATTGATGACAATATTGACTGGTGTTTGGGAGTTCACATGGGATCAGCTGGACATTGTGTTGTTAGCCAATTTGCCTACCTTAAGATAAATGGTCAATGGGTACCCAATTTGCCTAAATTATATATTCTTTTAGAGAGAGAAACGATAGGTATTTAAAGAGGGTAATTTCGATTTATATTCTCATGACATAATTCAACAGTTCGGGTCAAGTCGTGAAATAAAGATCATTTCGTATATGCTCTGCAGAGTACACTCGTATGCATGTCATGTTTCGAGATTGTATCTTTGTAAGTGCATTTGAGGATAACAAAACTTGTAGATACTCCAAGTGGATAATTTCAGTTTATACTATCACAACACGACACAGAATTGGGCCGAGTCGGAGAATTCTATAAACCGTAATCATATGTATTCATATTCGAAGTTTAAATCCTCATAGACACACATAAGAATAATAAAATCTTACGAGATCAATAGTTACTCGAACAAAACGATGTTCATATTGTGGTATCATTGACACGACCCTACGAACTAGATGGAGACAATGTTTTATGTGGGAATTTATTTATATGGATAATGTAATAAAAATAAACAAACTCGCCAAATGATGCCAAATCAAATGGATGATTGTAACCACCCCATGTGTATAGATTCTTGGTCTGAATTCCAAGTCTTGTAATTGCTTTAAAAACTGGCTAAAATACATCATCATTGTTAATTGGAATTTAAGGATTAAAGTTTCTACTAACACGTGAATCCTTGGCCTGCACCAAAAAGCACTCCATTTAAAAATATTCCGAGACGCGAATGTATTGAGTGGTTTCGGTAAAAAGAGAAATATTATTATTCCTAGGTGATTTGTGTTTGAACATCATGTGTTTGTACAGTCTGTGTGCATTGTTAAAGAACTAAGATTAATGAATAGATATTATTTGTAATCACATCAGACAATTCAAAAAAATTATAACCCGATATTATCCTTGACGGTCAACATATTTTACTATACTCATATTCTTATATAACAATTAAAACATTAGAGGGGATTTATCCATTCAATTTGATCATATATCATTTGTTGGTCAATCAAAATCAAGTGAAATGAATTTGAGAGAAGGCC
The DNA here is from genome assembly GCA_019671005.1 of Hibiscus mutabilis. Classification (NCBI taxonomy): domain Eukaryota; kingdom Viridiplantae; phylum Streptophyta; class Magnoliopsida; order Malvales; family Malvaceae; genus Hibiscus; species Hibiscus mutabilis. Next base: position 42,898,359 of record CM033740.1, on the reverse strand, counting down.
ATTGTTTGTGTTTGAAATGATAATCAATTGAATGACCTAGACTGAATCAACCTTCCAATATGTATGAGCCATTTCCTTGGTGGAAATCATCAAGCAAGATCTTCCAAATCCAACCAAGTGGTGAGTAATCAAGGATTAATCACTTTCTCTGCATTTGAAGTGTAGTTATTGTTATCAACAACTAGTTGTTTTAGTAGGATGAAGCAATAGATCCTTAAGTAAGGCCAGGGGTTTGAACTTTGTCGTTCTGAATGAAACAATTTGAATTGAGATGGTTTCCTTCATAATGAGCATTTGTAGTACTCGATCTGGATCAATAAGTCAATAAGTTGGATATCGATGATTGTACTAAAATGCATGACATGCATATTTAAATTTAAAATGTTAATTCACTTTACTTCTTACCCCTAATTATTTTTGTTTGTAAATGTAATTAATAATTGCACCAACTTAATTAAATACTAATTAAATGTTAAAGCCCTTTGGGTAGTTTGTTTGGTAAGAAAGAATTATTATAATACTTTTCTTTAGATTTTATAGTCAACTTGGTTGGTTGCAACCACACATAATTATGATTGCCAATTCTTTTCTTTATATAGACAAAAATTATTTGTTATACAAAGCTCGGTAAAATTTAGATTACATAATTTTATTTATTTTAATGTCATATATTTTATTTAGAGATTTAAGTTTAGGTTTAAAGTTTAATATTTAGAATTTAATAAAAAAATGTATAACCTAAATTTTACATAGACTATATAACAAATAATTTTCACTCTTTTTGGTGACCGATATAACAATAATCTAAAAAACATATTTAATTTTTATAAATCACTAACATCATTATCGACATGCGACATTTTACGTGACTTATTGCATACATAAACAACAACAAAATTTTAATGAAAAAAATAACTAAATTTATTTCTTTTAGATGTGTAATTACATGCACCAAATTAAATGACTAACTGATCTTAACCACATGTTCAATTCACAAAGTCTTTGCCAAATTAAATGAACGTGATTAGAAACCAATTTAGGTGAAAGCAACCTAAAACCAACCACAAAAACTACACATGTTAAACCTAATAATATCAATCCTTAATAATAGATAGAAAAATTTCCCCTTACTTTCTTATAAAAATAAATTACGATACGAAGATAAAGAAAGTGATTGCAGATATTAAAATTCAAATTCGTTTTATTTTGAGAAATATTTACCATAAAAAACGAGAAAAGAAAAATAGATTTTTATCCGAATAAATGTACTAAAAGTGGAGGATGTATTTTGAAAGATACTACTATTTATCGTTCTCGTATAAAATTTGACCTTTTATGTAAGTTCTTATATTTAAACCAAGCATAGAATCATGGGTCTTGATGAAGAAGTTTTTATGAATTATACAATTGGCAGTTGAAAAAGAAAATGGGAAAGAGGATAATTATATTGATATAATAAGTGTCGGATACGAGTATAAGGTCGATATAGTGTAGAATAAAAAATAATAATGTTCAAATGTTGTCATCAAGATGAAAAGGGCCTTAATATGTTGTTATTAAAGGTTAATATATCACTTTTTGGTGACCCACCTGGACAACAAAGATGATATTATTGATAAAAAAAATTAAAGATGAGACTAAAAAAAATAAAGAAAAAGGGAAAATATGATTCATAAAAGAAGAAAATTTGAAAGAAGTGGTAGTGGATTTCTTCCTTAAACATTTAAATTAAATCTGAATTTAAGAATTGTTATAGAGAATTTTATTTAAATGTCATTTCGATATAAACATAATTACTCGAATCATAAAATGAATGAGTACAACTATTAAAAAAAACACCATTGGTGGAGGTACCCAAATTGTCACAATTTCCACTTGCCCTTGTCTCTTAGAACATGGAGTAAATAATGAAGTTTCCCCCCCTATCAGCTAAACTCTAAAGCCCTTCTCTTTCAGACTTAACCATAAAAGCTAGCCCTCATGCAAATACCAAACATGTTCTTACACTTCTTGTAATAACAAAAAAATCAATCCCAAGGAAGAAAACTTAGGCAAAAGTGAAAAGCAAAACCAATCAAATCCAACTATAAAAACAGCCTTAGCACCATCAAACACTTTGTTTTATAACTTGGGAGGGAAAAAAAGAGAAAAAGAAGTTGACTCCATCCTTCTTCAACCTTCAAGCAAAGTGGGGAGAAGGAAAATGGAAATCGAATCGGTTAGATGCGAGTGTTGTGGACTGAAAGAAGATTGTACCCAAGATTACATCAATGATGTCAAGGCCAAATTCGATGGGAAATGGCTTTGTGGGTTATGCTCAGAAGCTGTTAGAGATGAAGTGAGTAGGAGCAAGAAGAAGCAATTCGGTGTTGAAGAAGCTGTTGAAGCTCACATGTCGTTTTGTGGCAAATTCAAATCGAATCCGGCGGTTCGAGTAGCAGATGGTATGAGGCTATTGCTGAGAAGGTCAGGAGATAATTCCCCTTCTTCTTCTAAGAAGTTCACAAGATCAGCTACCACAAAACTGTACTAATTGCTCCCAAAAAGGAAGAGGAAAGGGCTTTACCTTAGATGAAATAATATTGGTAGCTAGTAGCTACCTTTTACAACTTGTCTTGTGTAGGAGATGTTATTTCAATTTCTTTCTCTTTTTGTTTTTTCTTCCCTTTTCTTACCTCAAAGTTGATATGGTATGCATTTTCCTCCCATCTGTTCCTTTCCTGTTCAAACAGAGAAAAAGGGGTTTTTTTTTTCTCAAGATCTTAACTTTTATTCAAACATCCAGCAAAACACATGTTTTTGTTTTTTCCATGACATCTTTGTTTATAATGTTTTTTCCAACCAATAACAGCATGAAATGATTCTAAATTTAGTACTGCTTTTCCCATTTTTTTTCAATGACATTTGTTTAGAGTTATTGGTTCTTCTTTCCTATGCTGAGTAATGAACAAGGAATTTGACAATGGAGAATGAGCTATTGGCTTAGTTGATTCTCAGACAATGAAAAGCAGCAGCAAATCTGAACTTTTTCCGTATTATAAAAAAGAAGTAAAGGTCAACTTTCCACTACACTTGAAAAGACTAATCTAACACTATTTCCATATAGTTCAATCATTTGGGTTAAAATATGGTTATTTCCCACTATAAGCAGTAAACTGATTTTGAAAAAAGTGAAATGTTCCTTGGCAATAAGATGCAAAGCCTTTGCATTAACTATGCTCTAAATATGATCTTGATGGTGATAGGAGCATATAATCAGATATGTTTTACCTATATTTGAAGCCTTAAATCTTAAACCACATCATTGTAAGATGTTCGATAAGTGTCATTGACATGTTCTCGGATTAAGACGAATTTTCTATACAAGTTGGCAGCAACAAGTCCCCCGGCATTAGGCCATCAGAGTAAACAGATGCAAGACTACTCACCACAATTTATAACATCAAAAAACACCTATCACATGTTTCTTGAAAACATGTTAGAGAAAAATCTTCAATGCCAGAAGTCTGGCATCCTCAACCAGTTAGGGAACTCATTTAATCATGTTCCATGTGATTCACTAAATCAGTTATAGATAGGTCAAAATTATACTTGGTTTTAGAGTTTCCATGCCTAATCTCAACAGTCAACCAATGAAATCTGGAATCAGAATCTCGGTATGCAGTGAAAGAAGAATCAGATTAGTGTTTTCTAGTCCATAAACTATTGGATGCTTTCTGAAGAAGGCAACAAGGATTTAAGCAAATTATAGACTACAATCATGCAATTTCAGCTTATGTACCTTTAATACACAAGTGTCCAATAGCATGAGTTGTATTATCTCACTTCTCTTGTCTTCTTTGTATTTGCTTTGCATCCTTCTCCTTTCTTTTCCTGGAATAATCTGGGAATAAAAGCATTACTACCCAAAGAATAATAGCAGGACAACATGATAGCAATGTAAAATAAAGGTTTCTGGAACACATGTTCAAGTGCAACTCCGAAGAAGGATTGTGTTCTTCCCAATCGCAGAGAATACTTAACCATTATAGAATTTCTCTGTTTAAGATAGAAAAGCAGAAGAAAGGCTAAAGATATGTCACCAGTAGTCTTGAAGTACCATTGGCCGGGTCATGGTTATGGATGTCCTGACTCCTGACAAGCTCTAAGATTTTCCAAATGCATAAATAGTTCCCCCCTACATTACTCCGACTTTCCGTTTTTCTTTAAGTACCATTGGCCGACTCATGGATATGAAGATATGAGCTCTAAAGATACTTTATATACATGGTAAAACTTAGAAAAATCTGACAGTACCTGTGGCAGATACTATTCAATACTCTCAAACGAGTCCGAGTAACATAGGTTTCCCCCATTGATGAGCACATAATGAAGTGCTAATTTCTCACTATGCCATCCTTTTTTCTTCCTCTTCTAAATCATCCAGCAAACTATGGGTATTAGGAGCATAACCTAGCAGCTATCAATTCAATAACCGGCTCATCCAACTTTTAGCAAATCTCGTCTGCTTGTTTTAATTCCTATCTGCCACTAAAAACTCATGCAACTCTTTTCAATTCTATCCTACTGCATGCTTTTTCCATAGATATACCTCTTCCTTTCATTAATTGCCTCAAATCCCAATATCTTGCTACTTCCCTTTGCATAAATGTCTGGTAATACCACAAGAGCTCGTAATCCAATATCGCCACGAATTTGACTAGCAGCCATTTGGGATCTCCAAATGACGACATTAGGTGGCAAAGGCAGTTTCACTACAATCTCAACAGCTACACTCGAGATTAGCATGGAAGAAACGGTTGACCATGCAGCTATAAGTTCAGGTTTAGGAGGAATCATTGATGCAAAAACCTAGAGAATGGCTACAAGCATAAAGCACACTCATAAATGGACTCAACATGGGCCTCTCTCATTTCATGAGAGAAGCCTAGAGCATTATTGGCACCCCCATGTATGCCAAGTGTGTTGATCATATTAGTCTAAGATATTGCATTTCTTCATGTCATTTTCTCAAAAACTCCTCTTGTTCTTTCTAAACTCCCACATTTAACACACATATCAATGAATATTTTCAACAGGCAAAGCTCCACCAAGACCGTTCATTTCAACACATGTATGTATCCCCTTGGTTATCTAGTACAGCAAGATGCACATAAACGGGTGTATCACTCAGAAATTCACCTGATCAAGTTTCGTTCCTAGAGCTTTCAGCCCACGATCGAATAAATTCTTGAGTTTGATCACTCTCACCAAACTAGAGGCAAAGATCATTGCACTCCAAGACACCAAGCCCTTTTTCTACCATTTAGTGAAAAAAACAAGCACCCTCAGCTTGTATGCATTGAATACCCCGAAACCATAACGGTGTCACGTGACCAAACAATTGCTGAGCCATATCCATGCAACCACAACTTGCATACATAACCATGATAGCAGTATCTTTCTGAATAATGCAGTCATGTACAACTATCCCATAATTTAGATTCCCTGCACTACAACACGCAGAAAGAATACGGAAAGAATAAACTTATCCGGCTCAATATTAGCCGTCTGCATCTCAAGAAGCTCCAATGCCTCTAATACCTGTATACTTTAGAATAAGTTGCTGAACATAACAAGGACAAGTACTAAAGAAAATATAATATTATACCATATTCAACTGAAATTGAATAGACAGAAAAATACAAATTTACTTGAGAATTAAAAAGTAAAACCATAGCTTTCACTATTAACAAAATTGCATTCAACATTTGATTACTCGAAATCATTATCTAAATTGCACCCTAAGCAGTACCCCTTCCTCTCTTTGATTTTGTATTTAAAGAATTAAGAGGAAATCTATACCCATCTATCATAATACTCCATGCAACAATATTACGATCAGACACTTTATCAAACACCAACCAGACATTCTGGGATTATTTTTTTGGCAATGAACAAGTTCAACAAAACCATCTTTCTTTGTTTCTTATGCCCCTTTTTGTGTGTCTTAACATGATCACGTTAAAGGGTAACGCCAAATGATTATCTTAAAGGAATGGAGTACAGATTTGAACACAAAGTGCAGAACATCACTGCAAAATGATTGCATCAATCAATGTTAAATGATTTATCACAAGTGTAAAGTCGGATCCTTTTTCTCAACTTAACTTTGGGTGCTTCCAAAGCCGGTTAAAGTCTTAAAAGCATCTTACAATCATGCTGGAAATGTGATCAATCTCTTAATTTCATCCATAGACATCAAAATTATTTTCGGACGACCCGTCTACACCTGATTTTAGTGAGTTTTGCGAACTAGAGACATGCTTCGATATGAAACTTTTTACCACCTACTCCATTGGTTAAAATTATTATTTAAGTTTGAATATATTTTAGATATTAGTATTTAGTATATTCATTTATATATTGTAATAATTGATTGTAATATAATTATATATATATATTGATTGTAATTATATATATATATTCATTCGATTTAAAGGAATTTAAATTCGAAAGGATGTAAATTTAAAATAATTCAAACAAAAAATAACTCAAATTAATAGTTATGAAATAATCTGAATTTGAATGTCAAATTCAAATGAAAAAAATCCAAAAATTCAAAAATAACTTGACTGAAAACCCCAACTGATAAAGACAAATAAATTTAACTCGACAAATCTAAAATGATCGAAAACATTGAAAATGTTAAAATCAAACACAATATAACATGTGAATTGTATTGATTAATTCTTATTTTTATTATTTTATTCAAGTATAAAATAGTATTTATCTTCGGTTTTAAATTTGAACTAATTTACGGACACTTGTAGACCATAGGCAGAGCCACACACCTAATTTTTTTTGAAAAATTATAGTTTTCTATATAATTTGTATATAAAAATTAAATATATATATATAATTGACATCACTCTCATCTTAGATATCGTTCAATAAAATGACACTCATTGGATAAATTTCTAGCTCCGCCCTGTTGTAAACTAAATTGTTCGAACTCGGGTCAACTGGGCAGAACACGTCACCCTTTGTCATTGAGACAACTCATTGAGTTCGATTCTTATTATTTTTGGTATATTAATATTCAATCTATTGATTAACTAATTCGAATAGGATATTTTAAAAACTCATTGTGAAATTATTATTTATTTTGAAGATATTACAATTCTAATCACAATTAATATAATATGAATATATACTCTACAATCATAATCAACCATTACAATGAATTGCCGATAGAGAAACAATTAAAATATATTCTAATAAAGGCCAATATAAATTTAAAACGAGACTTGAACTTAAAATCTCAAAATTTCTAAAAATTTATTTTTACCAATAAATCAAAACATTATCAATTAAATCTGACAGTTTTAATACGATATAAATATAATATAAAAATTAATAGGCATAAAGTTAAAAAATACCCTCACGTTTGACTGAATAATCACTTTAGCCCCTATTTTTTTAGAGCAATTCAACCCTCAACGTTTTATTTTGGGTCAAAATGACCCCTATACGGATGAAAATTGTTAGAAAACTGACGATAAACAGTTTGAAATGACTTGACAGAATAACAAGTTAGCAGAAAAAAATATTTTACGTTTTACATAATTTTATAAAATTATTTTTTGACTGATGTAACGTTTTTTCAAGTCAATACATTTGTCTATATGATAGTTCCATGTCAGCGTGCACTGCCATACATGTTTGTCACGTCATTTTAAACCATTTACTGTTAACTGACTGACAGTTTTCATTCACAGATGGGTCATTTTGATCAAAAATAAAACGTTGATGATTGACGTGCTCTAAAAAAGAATAGAGGTCAAAGTGACTATTCAGTCAAACATTAGAAACATTTTTTAACTTATGTCAAACTAATACACATTATAAAACATATTTAGATATATCAAAAACAATATATTAGTGTTTTTAAATGATTATGATGTAAAACTATACATCAAGATAAATCTAAAACGAGACTTGAACTTAAAACCTCAAAATTTCTAAAAATTTATTTTTACCTTTAAGTCAAAACATTATCAATTAAATCTGATAGTTTTAAATAAGATATAATTATAATATAAAATTTAATATACAATATAAAACATATATAGATATATCAAAAACAATATATTATTTTAAAAATGACTATGATGTAAAGCTATCATATAAAAATGGTTTAAATTTGATACACATGCTGTGTAAAATAAATTTTACATAAACCTGTCTATTTTTACTATAAATCAAAATTAATTCTAAACCCTAAAAAATTAAACTCCAAACCTTAAACCTTAAACTCTAAATTTTAAACACTAACCTTAAATTCTAAATCCTACAACCTAAACCCCTAAACTCTAAACCTTAAACAAAACTCCTAACCCTAAAACTAAATGTATTGAAGTTTTTTCTCTATAAAAAAACAAAAATAACCGAATAATCTGACTAAAATATATTATTTTTATTATATATTTTTCTGGTTTATAATGAAACCATATCTCATCCCATTTCTTGGAAAGATCATGGCACCTTCATCCCCTGTCCTTGTTTGTAAAACTTTATCCTTCTACCAAGTACGGAATGTTTACGACTCTAAACTTTATTTTTTTTAATATATATATATATTAATTTATCTTTGAAACTTGTATGTATTACTTTTAATAATGTTATTTTTAGAATTCAACGAGTAAATCAGTACAAAAAAGATGCGATCATCGTAAAATATTCGAATTCGAGCATCTATATAAGCAAGGTATGTGTTGGTTAAGAAAGTATGAATAAATATTATCATTAAGGACGGAGCCATGTAAAAGCCCCTCTCAATTTTTTTTGTATAATTGCATTTGAGGTTTTTCTTAGTTTAAATAGTAGTAAAATAAGATTTTTTTTCATCTTAATTTTTAGATTTGAATGTTTAATAGACATTTCCCTTTCAACGTCCCTGATTACCATGTATTCGTACTATTTAGGACCCATTGAGTGATCCTAATAAAAAATATATATTATTTTTCTTAGGAGGCTCGATTTTGAACAATTTATATAGTGTATATACATTTATAACCATATTATAATATTAAAAAAATCTGAATCTAAATTTTCTTATTTAGAATACAATACATATTATCTAGACTTAGGCACCCGACACTTAATTGGTATTAAATTCTCAATGTTATTGTAAAAAGTAGGTATTCTTTTTCAATTATTCATGATTGTTACACAAAATATATATTTTTCACCCTTTATACTATGAACTACTTTTGAATGTATATTTTTCCTAAATAATATTAAAAAATAATAAATCACGTTAGGATATTTTTTATCATTTAAAATAATGTCGATACGATTTATAAGATAAATAGCTATGTATTAGTTTTGTCAAAATATTTGTTGAAGTATAGTCGTCGTCAAGCCTCCAACAAGAATTGCTAGAACGATTGTGAATTACTTCTCATAACTGAAAACTCGTTGCAGCAAGAATCCTATTGCATCTCTCCAATATCGTTAACAAATTTACAACAACAAATTCCTTTAAAATTGAACAAGTTGAACTGTGACTCGTGATACCACTTGTGAAGAATTTATATATACACAAAATATAACATGTACAAGAGACAAAATTTAACTCAGTTCGACATGTTTACCTCTACAAATGAGAAAAATAATAATCTACTATAAATGTAAAGGTAACAAAAAAATACAAAAATATGAAATTTATTGTGTCCCATAATTAGATGCATCTCTATATTTATAGAGTTAAATCTATAGTCACCAATAAACATTATTTCGAGATACTTCTTAATAAATACAAAATTTACTTATTAATAACTTTAATTATCAAATAAACTTTGACTATTAAAATTAAAAATAAAATTCAATTTAATTATCGATTATAATTTGAATCAATATATAACAGCGAGATCAATCTATGTATTATGAATAATAAGAGTTTTTACAAAGAAAGTAAAAGGAAGTGGGGTTGGTAGGTAAATTTCCTATACTTAAGGGACCATTAACTAAAACCTACTCCTCATTATACTCTATTTTCCGCCTATAATTTATCCAATGGCTCTTAGTTTTTCTGCAAATCCTTGAATAAAAGCCAGATTTCTGAGTTTTTCAAACAATTTATTTTCCCTGTTCTTGCAAAAAGGAACCCAATTCTCCAAAAATTTGGTTACCCTTTTCCACAGTCAATGCCAAACAGCAAAGTTTTCTCACAATCTTTCCTTCTATTTTAGTTTCTTCCAATAACCCTTTTGAGGGTTTTCTCATGATCTTCCAAAATAATAATAATAATAATAATAATAATTGAAGAATTGACACCGTTGCTTTTTATGATTTCACCTTTTCCACTCCACAACTTGATCAGGATTTTGATTCCTTTCCGAACTTCTTCACTTTTCTCCAAGAAAGCATCTTTGTTGTCGTTGTTGTTGTTACTATTAATCTTGTTCCAAGCTTCCTCCTTTGCTTTCAGTCGTTCAGAATTTACTTCCAAAAGGTCAAATCTTTGTGAAAAAATCCGGAAACCCAAATCCAGAATACCCTCAAACGAAATCATGAGAATCCACCCGCTGCCGAAGAGGAGGAACATCACCATCCAATATGGAATGAACCCGAGAACCGCTAGGTACCAGGCTGAGTCCTTGTTGAACGATGGTGGGTCCAACAAGAAGCTCCGTAGGCTGCCCCACATCTTCAGCCGCGTCCTCGAGCTGCCTTTCAGGTCCGATGCCGACGTGGAGGTGGAGGAGAGCCCCGACTGCTTCAAGTTCGTTGCGGAAACCGATGGGAGGATCGGCGATGTCGTCAGGGCTCATACTGTGGAAATCCATCCCGGGGTTACTAAGATTGTGATAAGGTCTAACAGCTTGGTGGATTTCGGTTTGCTGGATGATTTGGAGCTGGACGTATGGCGGTTCAGGTTGCCGGAGACGACAAGGCCGGAGCTCGCTAGTGCGGTTTACGAGGACGGGGAGCTGACTGTGACGGTGCCGAAGGGAGGGGAAGTGGAGAATTTGGAGAAAGGAGGCATGGGGAATGGTAATAGCAATAATAATAGGCTTGTTCTTGTACAGTGAGTAATAACAATGGTTCATTTGCTCTGTTTTTTTCTTAATTGCATGTTTTCATTTCAGTTTTTGAAGGTCTCTGGTGGAGCTTAGTCCCTTTTTTGTATGGCTACCTTTTATTATTGCTTAATCAAATCAAGAATTGTTCTCTGAATGATGGGAATGTCATTGTTTTCTTGGTATTTTGATGATTACTTTATCATGATCTTGATGATATTTAATATAGGATGAAGCTGGCTTTGTGATTCGCAGCAAAATAGTTGTTTTTATGTTCATATATGTATATATCAAGGCTGCTTATGGTGCTTTGTGTTACATTAATTTAGGGCAGGAAAGATCTAAGATCTTGATATGTCCATGGAAAGTACATGCTTTGCATAAGTTCTTAACCATGTGAAACATTGCTGTGGATGTTTTGGCTTATTTTCCATGAAAATGAGAATCGGCATAAACTGGTGAGTTCTGTGCTTGGTCGAAGTTGGGTCGTTCTCGTTTCTCATCCCACATTTAGGCGTGTGGGAATCTATTAAAGGTCTCCTTTAGGTGCTGATTGTATGGTAGCAGAGCGGCATCCGCGATATCAGTCTTTTAGGTATGTTTTTTTGTTTACATTATATGCATAACATGTTTGTTGGCATTGCAAGGTAGTGATTACCTAAATGATTACTTTCCCGTCTACGTCTTAGAGATTTATGGCATTGTATGAACCTGCATTTTCTTGTTTACTTGGTTAAAACTCTACCAGAAATATGTTAAAGCAACAAGTAACTTTGGGGTGTTGATGTTGAGAATTGGTTCCCTTTCTTACTTTGGAGTAAGGAATCTATGCTTTTGGTCCACATGGTCTTTTATTCATTCATACATTCATTCTTTTCAAAATATGATGAGTCTTTTTGTTGATCTCTTCTTTCTCTAAAGTAATCTTAAAGTAAGTCCATTTGTTGATTCATAATGTCAAATAGCTATTAATCTTGCTTTTTGGTTATCGATTATGGGTTCATTGATCCAAAAAGACAGTTGTGACATCTTTATCTCCTCTTTTGCATGTCATTATCTACTTTATTTTGATTCATATATGATTGTCACTGGCTGCTGAACCTGCATTCTCATCTTAGTTTACCGCAATACTTTCTGAAATCGGATCATATCGTGCATGTCTTCGGAAATTGACATGAACTTTATCTTTCTAGCCTCCCTACAGAAAGGTCAGTTCCAATTATTCAGAATATCTGTGTGGGCTAGTGGCCATTCTGGTTGGGATTATTGTTGAAGCACCCAACCTTTAGGTCCCCAAGCATTGGAGGTGTGATGGGGGAGGACCAGGTTGATGGACATACTTGGCATCTGTGTTTGACGTATATCTCAATACGAATATGAGATATACGATATACGCGTATGGGGATACCAAACACATATATCTCAACGTATGTATGGGGATACGATTTTCTAAAAGTCGAAACATACTTGCATGTAACATGTAGTAACATAACTTTTACAAATGTTTTTCCTAGAAATTGGAACTCCTTTTACCTGCTATAATCTTGATTGTGGTGGGGTTGCTTCTTTTTGGCTAAAGCTAAAGATTCCTTCACAATCACAAATACATTATCTTAGAAGCATCTATATTCTTGTCTTGACTGACGTTAATAACTCAATGGGTGGATCCATGCTTTATGATCAATTGTCCAAGAAATCATATGATTCATATGTGATGTATTTTAAAACAAATTTGAGTCGAAATGACAAAACATATGTATAAAAGCCAAAATTTCAAATTACAGTGATTTTATAATAACTTCGTTCGTACCAATTCTAAATTAAGTGTTAAAATACACACAGTAATTGGGAGTGCGTCGGTTTGAGTTTCAACACTCCCCCGTTGCTAAAGCTTAAAGCACTACAAAGTAGTTTGACACCCATGGCCATGGTGTTCAAGACATTACCAACCTAAGCAGACAATGATGGCATTGTTATTTTTTTCAAAGGGAAAACCCTTTTAGAGGAGCAAATTTAGCAAGTACTTCGGCCTCGCGCCTTATTCCGCTTTCCTTCCTTATCTCCCATTCTGGTTTTCTGGCATTAGCGAGCTGAACTTCATGTACGACTTTCGGAATGGAGTTCGCCACCAACTTTTGGTCATGTATCAATTCATCCTTGTCTCTATTCTTCTTATCTATTAGTCTCATGACCTGGGCGCGATGAGCTTCGAGTTGTGCAATCTGATTGTCGATATCTTGCACGGCCATTGCGGTGGTATCTACCTCGGACTGCAGATTTGTTACTACTTGTTTTATCTCACAGTATTCTTGTTTCAGTGAAGTAACCTTGGTCTTATTGTCCTCGAGGGCTGTAAAGAACTTGTGTGCCTGCTCCATTACTTTCCTATTCTCAAGAAACACGACGGCAAATGTTGGAATCTCTTCTATTAACTTCAGTTTCACGAGTTGCTCAGCAGTAAGTGAAGGATCCTTCTGGAGTTTGGATGCTAGAGACGCAAGTTTGTCAAGGTCTTTGAAGCAAATCAATGAAGGAAAATCCATATCGAGAAGCGAAGATAGTTTCCTTCGAGCTTCAGCCATTTCGGTTTCTGCTGCAAAGAAGTTATGCATCGTTGCTGGATGGTAAAATGGTTCTTGAAATGAAGGCTGAACAAGAATCTCATCCAAAGAATTGAGGTAGTTGTCGAACTCCGCTGCGACCATTTCAAAAGGCAAATGAAAGGAAGAAAAATAACCATTTTCAGGAAAATGTAAACATTCCAAATTCTAACCTCTTCCCATTTCATTGTCTAAGAAAGACAAATCAAGACCATCGTTTGTATATTCAATTTCCGATGAAGGTGGGGTGGAATTTGTAAGTTGCTGGTGAGTTTGTTGCTTAGGTCTGGCTGATCCTTTAATTGTCTTCTGCATTTTTTTGCCGTCGCTGGAACTCAGAGTACTTAACAGGGAAGTGGGGGGAGCCCTCTTCCTTTCAGTTGTATGAGGAGTTATTCTGTTAATTTGTTTATCATCCCCCATTCCTTGAGCTGATACTGAAGGGGTGGGAGCTGGCATTCATCACATAAAAGAAAAGAAGAATTTTAGTTCAGCAATCAGGAGAAAATGAACATCATGTAACTTCGAACTTCCCAGAAGAGTGAAGAATTATGTTTTAATAGACAAAAAAACGAAGACATTTGAATGAATATAACATGGACTACTATGACAACAGTTTCCCTATCCCTATATGAAAAACAAAAATGGCGGGCATTGGATCAATGTGGATGATTGCACATCATCTCAAACTTGAAACGATTAAATGTTCATAGATTCGTTCTGAAAGAATGTCTTCAAGCGTGCATTACATCATGTCAACTTCGTTCGGAAACGAAATTTTAGTCTAAACGAACAAGATTAAACGCAGAAGCAAAAGAAACCATAAGAAAATAGTTCTGAATAAGAACTTATGTTCATGACTGCACTACTATGCCTTTCACTATAAAAGATGGAGAGGTACAAAAGATACAATTCAAAAATGGCTAATCACTTTTTTATATGAACTTGGTTCAAAACCTTCCTAAATAGAAAACGATGAAAATGTTACTAGTCTAAGCAGGCACATACATTGGCAACCTAACCAGCACATAGAAAGACCAATAGAGGGAAAAAAGAAGCCTATAAGTTCAAGCAGCAGTAGCAATAAGAAATGGATTAATTCTTAGTTCATAGGTCTTTGAAGCCTATTATCAAAACTAACATGTTTGATGAGGATGGCTAAATCTATGTAACTTGAACTTGGTGTGAGTGTTGGATATAGATATGAGCGTAACACAGGTATATTCATTTTTTCCTATGTTTTCCATTTGCGTCAAGATATAGGTTGGACATGGGTTGAAGAGACGGAGTAACATAAGGCTATAAATTATTGGCTAATATCCATGCCACCTACTCGAAAACCAAACCAAATACATCAACATTGTTTAGCAAGAACAATTTCAGAAGCAATAAAAAATAAAATTTTCTTTCTTGAACAGAATATGCATACAGTTACTGGGATAGGGAAACTGTTGTCATAGTAGTCCATGTTATATTCATTCAAAAGTAAGTTCTCAATGAAGATTATTGTAACAAGTGGTAGCGCAATGAAAGTTCCGGTTGAAATGCAGATAAAATCATGGTTTCTTTCACATTTACTATGAGTCACAATTGCCTGATGAAATAAAAAATAGCAAAGCTAACCGTCGTCATGCACACCCTTAATCATAAGTGATATATCGTTCAAGCACATGCACTTAGAAGTTCCTAAGAACATCAATCGAGTGTAATTACAACCAACATCTGAATGCTTTCGTAATTACACCCAATTGGTCATATAGAAAGGACCGAAGGGGTTTAAAGACGTATAAAATGCTATATCAAGGTCCGCAACCAAGTTATAAGCAACAGAGAAGGATGGCATCTAAAGATTTGACTCATTCGATCCCAATACTCCTCAAATGTTCTATGGTTAATACTAAGAATCATATAATCAATATGCACATTCTAAATTTCTTCCAACCAAAGAAGAGAAAAGAAAAAAGGGTTAGAAATCGAATTTCCTCACAAGATGGATAAGGAAGCGACACAGCGGCAGGAATCTTCCAAATAAATGACGCAAAGAATGCATTAACATCTGTATCCGGGAAATTCGACCGGAGAAAACGTTCAACTGCTGGTTTGCTTGAAAAAATTTTCGGAACATTTGGCTTTCGAAGGCTTTCCGGAACTTTGATAAATCTATCGCTGTAGAAGCCATAACTGTTGACCTTCCTCCCCACTCTCCAACTCCAAATATCACCAACATTTGGCCAATGTACAGGTGCATAAGGTAATCCTTCTCCACTACTACCAGGTGGAACTCGTGGAAGGGAATTACTCTCATTAATGACAGAAGCACAATGGTTACCTCCATTATAGGTATCGTTTCCAGGAAGTTTGTGTTTCGGCTCACACGGAGTGGAAGCTGGTCCAGCATAGTAACTGCAAATTGGGAGAAAATGGTATTCAACAAAACACAACCAAGCACATTTAACTTATAAGTTGCACCTTCTAAATTACTTTAAAATCCATAGGAACATACAACCAAGCTACTAATCTTACTCGGATTCAGCTGTGAGTTTGGGATATACATATGTCAAAATTTGTATGGAAAAATGAAGAACGGAACAACTAGCAGAACATTGTTTCTTACATATATGCTCACTAGTGTTTATGCATGTTCTAAAAAAAATTTCTTCACTCCACAAACATTCTTACAAGCTCAAATTCTCACCAGTCATCATTATCAGATTAAACTCATCCACCAGCAAAATATGAGAGAAAATTAGCAATTGGGTGAAGAAATAAAGAAGAAATGGAACAAAAAAACTTACTCTGGAAAGAGATCTTGATGGGTATCTATGTGTGGAATACCCAAGTCATTAGGGTTTTCAGAAGGAGGAAAAGTACCCATATGAGGAGAAGGAATTGGCATCATTAGAACAAAAACCCTAGTTTGACCTGCAAAATCAAAGCACCCAGAGGATCAAAAGATCGAAAAATTAGATCTTTCGCGAGCTTTCATTTCTGGAATTGCAAGCTGATAAATGGAGAGCACCCGAACAGGGACATCGAGGTTTACAGTTAATCGATTTTTACATAAATTATTACAATTTAAATGTTTCATTTAATACTATTTTTTATTATATATAAAACATATCTTTAGTCTTTATTAATTAAATAAATAGAATTAAAATATACTAATTGGTTTAGTAGTTAAGTATGTTCATATCTTTAGTCTTTATTAATTAAATAAATAGAGTTAATTTCATGAGTTAATTTGACATAGTCTCAATTAAAAAATAATTTAAATATATTATTTACAAGTATAATAAATATTATTATAAGATAATATTGTCTTTTCATAATTTTATAAAGGTTTAAATAAAAAAAATCAACTCTTAAATTATATCTTTTGTTTGTTTTTAGTCCTTAAATTATTTTTTGGTCAAAATAAGCTCTTAAACTATTATTTTTGGTCACTTTAAGTCAATAGTTATTTAATTTAAAAGAAAATTATTTCGACTAATAAGATATTGACACATCACAAAGATTTTTTGACCAATAGATAGTTTGGGGACTAAAAGAAAAAAAGTGATATTTTGAACAAAAATAATTTAGGGACTTAAAGTGGCCAAAATGATAATTTAGGAGGTTATTTGACCAAAAAATAATTCAAGGGCTAAAAGCAAACTTAAAACATAGTTTAAGAGCTGATTTTTCGTTTAAGCCCTTTATAGACTTAAATACAACAAATAAAAAAGGTAAATTATATGTGTAACCACCTAACTATTTGGTTTGTTATAGTTTGAGCACATGATTAAAAAATAGACAATCACACCTATCCCACTTTTAAAGTGGTCCTAATCAAGTCACTGGCAGCATGTTTTAACGAAAATGATGACATGACAGTTAACAAAATTGGTATAGTTACACACGTAGTCTTCTTCTATTTACTCTACAATTAATTTAGTCATAATTTTAATATAAAAATCAATTTAATCATCCAATTGACATATGTCTCATCAATTTTCTTAATTATATTATTTTTATTTTAATAAATTTAACCAACCAATCAAATGGTGACCTCTTCTATTTACTCTACAATTAATTTAGTCATAATTTTAATATAAAAATCAATTTAATCATCCAATCGAATGGTGATATATGTCTCATCAATTTTCTTAATTATATTATTTTTATTTTAATAAATTTAACCAACCAATCAAATGGTGGTCATGAAATCAAAGCGAGCAAATAAAAGAGAGGACTTATGCGCTTAGGGGGATTTGTACCCAAAACCAACAAAGTGAAAGGTTAGCACAACAACAGCTAAGCTAAGCCCTCACAATTGATATTAGAGTAAACTGCTCAAACAATTACTTAATAATGAGGTTGGTATCGATATAATCATTATACTTTTAATTTTGTCATTATGACCACTTAACTATTTAAATGGTATAAATTAAATCACCTACCGTTAAAACTTAACGGAGTTGGTGACGTGACAGTTAACAAAATTTCGTATAATTACACATTTGGTCTCTTCTATTTACAGATTTTATCAATGTAGTCCTAATTTTAAAATAAAATAAATTAATTATTCAATTATTAGAGGGCTTTAATTGTTTTTTAATTTAATAAATTTATTTTTCTCCTCTAATCTGGTAACACGTGTCCCTGATTGGAAATAAATGTAAGTCGGACCTATATAACATAAAACAATGTCTTATGATACAACTTACAAAGTTGGACCTATATAACATCTTCATGATGTGAATAATTTCATGCAAACATTTGCTTTCCCTCATGTCATGGGATTGAGTACAATCTTGCATAACAAATGGAAGGAAAACATATCATTCACGCTAGCCATAAAAACGCATTAGTGAATTAGAAATCTTCAAATTACAATTTACAAAGCAATGTGATATATAATACCTACAATGCTAAAACAAGTTCGAACAACTCAATTTGTACCTATTACCAATTTATATTCAATCAATAAAAAACAATGACAAAAATGAATACAATTATTAAATTGATTAAACAAAATTAGTATAAATAATCATTAATTCATAAGTTATATTTCTACTTCTACTCATTAATTTAATCTCCAATTCAAAACCTAAAGTTAGAGAAGGAAACAATAATTCGGTAAATATAAATTCACTAAATAGTTAACTATTTTATTTGTATTGTTATAATTGTAAAAAAAGAACAAAATGTATTGAACTCTTAAAATTTTGTAGAACAAATTTTAAATAATAATTGAAACATAATTTTATATATTAAATAAATAAATAATTTTAAAAATAAAAAGTTACATACCTCTGTTCTTAGAGATTTATGAGTCTTGAATTTTGATAACCTAAAACTTAGTGTTCGAGAGAGAAAAAGATAATTGAAATATACTTTTATTTTTTAGTTAATTTTTGTGTTCTCTTGTAATTGATTATTATTTTGGGGGCTTTATGTAGGGGTGTAAATGAATTGTTTGTGGTTGGGGTGTTCAGAATTATCTGACCTGACTGACCGGCCCGATTATTCGATGACCCGGTACAAAATAGGTGGGTATTTTTAAGATTTTTATTTTTATCGGGCCCGGGTACCCGACCCAGTAATTTTCCCGCGTTCACAGGCCGGGCTTGGGCCAAAATTTTCCCCTTACTGGGTACCCGACCCGACATTTTCAATATATATATATATATATATATATATATATATATATATATATATAAATTATATGTTTATTTTAGGTTTTTTAATATTTTTACTCCAAAACTAAATTTAAATCCCTAAATTCTTTCTACGTTTGTATTATATACTTTTAAGTTTTAAGTTTAAATTTTTTAAAAAATATTTGTATTGATTTGTCAGTATGATATTTGAAGGAAACAAATCACAATCGAGATTAGTATTTTTAATATATTCTTTTGGTGATAAACTTTAATATATATCTAAATATTTCACCATTCAAAGTTAAAACTAACTTCAAATCACTAATTTTTTTTGTTTGGATTATGTATTATAAACTTTTAAATGTTATGTGTTAAAAAAAATGAACCAGGCACCCGTTACCCGATTACTCGGATACCCGAATATAACGGGCCGGGACACGGGCCAGCAAAAGAGATACCCGGATGAACTGGGTACCCGACAATGAACACCCCTAGTTTGTGGACTCATAAGAAAGAATAAGTTATTATTTATATTATCTTTAGTCAATATTTTTATTATAATTTATATGTAGGTGGGGCACAAATAAAATTTCTCAAAATTTTAGGGTGGAGACAAATAAAATTTCAGAGTGTGCACAATCAATAAAATAGACAACTAATAGAAGAAAATTTGGATGTCAAGGTCACAAAATTTCAGGGTAGACATAAATAAAATTCAAAGTGTTCTCAATAAATAAAATAGATAACTAATAGAAGAAAATTCGGATGTCAGTGTGGGCACGTGCCCTCCCTGGACACAAGGTGCATCCGTCACTGGTTTGAATGTTGACTTAACAAAAATGATGATATGCCATGATATAATAATAGTTTTAGTCCCTAAAATTTACATATTTTATCAATTTAATCATAATTCAAAAATCTTTAATATTTAAAATTCCTATTAATTCGGTCCTTAGGATTTTAACATTCCCAAATAAAAGCTACCCTTAGCCTTTGATGATGATTGGTGAAGGCATTATTGAAGTTTTTTTATTAATATTATTGTCCTTACCGTTTAAAAGAAGTACTGAAAGCATCTAAAATCAACATAATTAGTTGTTCAATACATTTGATTTGATACTTAGCCCTTATTTTTTGTTGCGTTTGGAGAGTCAAACTAGCTTTTTCACCCAAGAAATTTCAAAAGTAACAAAAAATATGTAGTTTTTGAGTGTCAAAAACTTCAGTTTGCCTCCTAAACTAGCTTCTCAAACCTTAGTTTGCCAAAAATTAGTTTTTCTAGCTTTTGCAAAACCTTGATTTGCCCAAAACCAAAATTTTCTCACCTCAACCAAAAACAAAGCCTTGCTTAACAATCTACACTAATAAAACTATCATAATTAAAACGAAGATCAAATTGACATGATTTTTAAATATTGAAGGTTTATTAAATTATTTTGAATTGTGATTAATTTGATAAAATGTATAAATTTTGATAAATAAAAGTATTATTATATTATGTCATATTACAATTTTCGTTAACTCAACATCAAACTTAACGATGGGTACCAAAATAAAAAATAACATGAGGTATCATTTTGTCAAAAACAATAATTGAGTAACAAAAAACATAAAAACATGTAGAGTCTCAAATACATAGTTTAACTTAAAATTTACGGTCAACACCAAGAGGCCATAACAAACTCAAATTTCAAAAGGCCGGGTAGAGATCATCGGGTCTAAAATCAGAAAAAGCTTAATAGCTAATATGATGAAGATTTGGGGTAGGTGGCGACATCAGTGAAGATATGTGGATTTTGAGTTTTGTTGTTTTTAGGGATTATGGACTGATTTGGAGAATTTTAAGAATTTTGGGATTTTTTTAAAAAATAAAAATCTTTAATTTTTTTAAATTAAAAAATATATAATATTCCTACCACGTGTCTCATTCTGATTGGACAACGGTTTTTTTAACGGCCATTGATGGCTGGACACTTAAAATTGTAACGATTGAAATTTTAGGCACCTATTTTTATTTTTACAAAAAAATACTTTAGGTACTTAAAGTTCAAATGAGGTATAATTTGGACATTTATTTTTTATTTAAGCCTTAAAAAACCCTATAGGTTTGATTGATTATTAATTGTTTTTTTAATTATTTTAAATTTAACTTTGAAAAATTATTATTGTATAAGCTGATGGTTTAATTGATTAAACCAATTAAATTTAAAATAAAAAATAAAGCAATTGTTTTATGAATTATTGTCCTATACACCGGCGGTGAAAACTTTTTATTTCTACAAGTGCCTCAATTATAGGGTTTAGGATTTTAGTTTAAGGTTTAGAGTTTATGAGTTTTAGTGTATGGGTTTAGAATTTAGGGTTTATGGTTAGAATTTAGGGTGTAGGGTTAGAATTTAGGGGTTAGGGTTTAGGTTTGAGGGTAATATGGCTAGGGATTTAGGTTTTAACTTATAAACCCTAAAACTTAACCCTAAACCCTAAATTCTATCACCGTCCCATAAATTCAAAACTACTACACTTAAACCTCTAAAATTTAAACCCTAAACGAAGTCTTCTAATCTCTAAAACTAAGGTGATTATATAAAAAAATTTCACAAACGCTTGTGTATAGAATAATTACCCTTGTTTTATTCTTTAAAATAAATAAATAAATAGAGCTCCTAATTCGAGAAAAAATAATCCTCCTATCGTCGAACATCTGAAAACAACTTACGTGTAAAACAATTATTTGCAGCGCTGGCATCACATTGTAAACATTCTACATAAATTACTAAAGGCTTAACAAAAAAAAAACCTCAAACTATGTATTTTTTTCTGTTTTTTGCCCTTAAACTATAATTTGAGCAAGATAAGCCTTTAAACTAACAGTGAAGGCTTGATCCTCATTCTTCGGGGTTATTGATCTTGTTGAGGTTGAAGAGACATGAGGTTGTCATGAGAATTGTTCAGAAGTTGAGTCTCTTAAGTTGAAGGTTAAAGGGAATTGGTGTTAAGGATTAGGTTCGATGCAATGCTTGGACCTGAAGGACAAGTCATGAGGTGGTTTGGACTTACGAGTGTGTCGATATAATCTTAAGTTCAATGATTTTAAGGGCTGCCTTTTCGGGTTTGAGACGAATTATTTTCATGTGTGGTAAGATTGTGAGAAGATGCTTTTGTATAACTTTGTGGAAATGTGGGTTGTTAGCCTAATTGTTAATTGGACATTAGGTGGTTGGGTTGAAAGAGCTGTTTAGACCTTTGAGGATAGTTGGATGAGTTTTATCCCCTGACGATCGTTGTAGGTGGCAATAGTCTTTTTTCTAGAACCGAAGTAGCTCAGTTAGTGGAGTTGTTCATGGATTTGTTTCCATGGTATTGCAACAAGTTCAAATAAGTGTGGTGTTAAGTTTTGTCTTAAGTTGACCAAGTAAAAGAGAGAGAGAGAGAGTTGTCAATTTTTGATAGATTGTCGG